>SZWC01001578.1:125756-142656 GCA_023375785.1 Penium margaritaceum | reverse complement strand
GGGGGGGGGGGACAGATCCATGGACATCGCTCGGTCCATCCCGTCGCCCCCGGATTGTGTATGGTAAGTGTATGAGTGAGTGTATGTGGTAGAATTCGCGAGACATACACCAATCTACATCTTGCGACTTCCGGGAAACTCTCTCACAAGAGTTCATTCGTGTATGTTTTTTGTACCCCCCACATACAGCGCCTCATACACTCGCCTCATACACTTTCCCATGTTTGGGGGGGGGGGAGAATGATCCGTCGACATCGCTCGGTCCATCCCCCCCGGATTGTATATGATGAGTGTATGAGGGAGTGTGTGTGGTGGAAGTTGCAAAACATACACTAGTGTACATCTCGCGTTTAACGGGAAACTCTCTCACAAGATTTTATCTGTGTTTTTTTTTGTACCCCCCTAGATACATCGCCTCATACACTCGCCTCATACACTTTCCCTAATTAGGGGGGAGGGGGGAGACTGATCCATCGACATCGCTTGGTCCATCTCCCTCCCCCCTCCCGGATTGCATATGGTGAGTGTATGAGTGTGTGTATGTGGTGGAATTCGCGAGACATACACTGGTGTACGTTTCGTGACTTCTGGGAAACTCTCTCACAAGAGTTCATTAGTGTTTTTTTGGTACCCCCCCCCCCCACATACACCGCCTCATATTCTCTTCTCATACACTTTCCTATATTGGGGGGGGGAGACTGATCCGTCGACATCGCTCGGTCCATCCCCCACCCCCCGATTGTTTATGGTGAGTGTATGAGTGACTGTATGTGGTGGAAGTTGCGAAACGTACACTAGTGTACGTCTTCGACTTTCCGGAAACTCTCTCACAAGAATTCATTAGTGTGTTTTTTTTTGTACCCCCCAGATACACCGCATCACACACTCGCCTCATACACTTTCCCATATTGGGGAGGGGGGGGACTGATCCATCGACATCGCTCTGTCCATTCCCCCCCCCTCGGATTGTATATGGTGAGTGTATGAGTGAGTGCATGTGGTGGAATTCGCGAGACGTACACTAGTGTACGTCTCGCGACTTTTGGGAAACTCTCTCGCAAGAGTTCATTAGTGTATGTTTTTGTACCCCACCACATACAACGCCGCATACGCTCGCCTCATACACTTTCCCGTATTTGGGGGGGGGGATACTGATCTGTTGACAGCGCTCGGTCCATCTCCCCCTCCCCCCGGATTGTATATGGTGAGTGTATGAGTGAGTGTATGTGGTGGAAGTCGCAAAAGGTACACTAGTGTACGTCTTGCGACTTCTGGGAAACTCTCTCACGAGAGTACACTAGTGTATAATTTGGTATAGGACATTGATCGAAAAAGACCCTCGCGGCCCAAACAACTCGATTCATGGTACGCATAGACAACTCGACAGTTTTAGGTAAGCAAATGTTGAACAAAAATGACAAGGTAGGAAAGTAGGTACATATTAGGTGACTTAATCTTCCACCATCTGTTTTTATTACATAAAACAAAATATTCAAAACAGGGTTGTTTCTAGGAAATAGACAATTGTTGAAGGGAAACTTCTATGAATGTTCCTAGGATGTCCACACAGCATGTACACTGTTAAATGAGTTTACAATGCACAGGTGATTGGCCATAGATGAGGACCAGATGGCTTCAAGGCCGACTCATGAACGACAGTGGGAGTGCTACAACTATGGAGGAGCACACCGCTACACAGAGTACAAGCTCCCCAAGAACTGGACGAAGATTGTATAATGACTACAACAGGCATTCGAGTAGCGTGAGCGCGCGTCCGCCCACATGATTGAAGCGACTGACACGCAGTCTCCATGAGGACCTGATGGAGGCGAAAACAGCGCCAACGGCCTGACACCTCTAGAGCAGCAGCTGGCGACCCAGGCTCGTAACATCGCTGAGCTCCGCCAGCTTCTTTGACTCACCACTCAAGGAGATACGAGTGCATAGACTGAGCCGAGGGGCTCCATTGTTGGGTCTGTTGAGTCTTTGACGTGTAGTCACGATGGTGGCGGTGGGGCACAGTACGCTGTCGATTCTATGAGGTCGTTCATTGCACGTGATGATGCTGGTCTTTCCGCGGTCTTCCCCGCACTATGCACAGGTCACGACGACCTGTCGTGGCTTGATGAGTCACAAGTACGTGTTGCCTGTACGACTCGGCAGCCGTCTGCTGAGTCACCCCTGTCCAATGTGTACACTGTTGGCAGCTGTTCAGTCACGTCGTCCGAGCGTGTGATGGACACCACCTGGATCCTAGATTCAGAAGCCACCCATCACAAGACATGTCATCGCCGTGATTTTGTGGTCCCTGGTCATGTTGGCTCTTTGAAGTCTGTGCATACGGCTGCTGGGTATGAGGTTCCTGTTCAAGGTGAAACTGTTGTGCAATTGCATGGACCGTCTAGACTGTTGTGCAATTGTATGTGCCTGGCCTAGAACTTAGCTTGTTGTCTCGACGTGCCTACACACGGATGGGTCTCACTGTGGCATCCACAAGTGAGGATGCTACTATCTTTGTTTGCGTAACTACTAAAGTGGTGCTACGTGGTAAGGCAGTGGGGAACTTGTACCACGTCTCCAGCTGTCCCACGTCGACCACCGTTACTGCATCCTCCACTACACGACTTTTTGTGACATGTACGTTGTTGCCTGAGCATGAGCGACTACTACATAAATGCTTGTGCCACGTCCACTTGGATGCCGTAGATCGTGTGATCCGCACCCAACCTGCGCTTGGTCTTGACGCAACATCCTTTGAGGCTCTGCCCAAGACTGATTGCCTGCAATGCGCACAAGGTAAGATGCACCATGCCACATACCCTCTGTCTGACTCACTCTGATCTCGTGGGGCCCCTCCCCGTGGAGTTCCAAGATGACAGAGGAAGTTACTCCCTGACGATCACGGATGACGTCACCCATATGCGGTGGGTCTTCACTCTGCAATTGAAAAGCGATGTTGCGCTTGCTGTGCATACGTGGCTTGTCATGGCCGAATGTTAGTCTGGCCATACCCTCCAGAACTTCCGTTCTGATTGGGGCGGTGAACACATGGACAATCTTGACCGCTACTTCACCGTAGTGGGAGTGTTTCAAAACCTCTCTGCCCCAGCCACGCCACAGCAAAACTGTGTGTCTGAGCATTGGACCCGCACCATGGAGGATGATGTTCACTACATGCGGGTAGACAGTGGTATGCCTGAAGCGTTCGCCTTCGAGGGCATGGCCTACATGACATGGGTCTAGAACAGAATCTCTCACAGCCCCCTCCTAAACACACATANTGACATGTACGTTGTTGCCTGAGCATGAGCGACTACTACATAAATGCTTGTGCCACGTCCACTTGGATGCCGTAGATCGTGTGATCCGCACCCAACCTGCGCTTGGTCTTGACGCAACATCCTTTGAGGCTCCGCCCAAGACTGATTGCCTGCAATGCGCACAAGGTAAGATGCACCATGCCACATACCCTCTGTCTGACTCACTCTGATCTCGTGGGGCCCCTCCCCGTGGAGTTCCAAGATGACAGAGGAAGTTACTCCCTGACGATCACGGATGACGTCACCCATATGCGGTGGGTCTTCACTCTGCAATTGAAAAGCGATGTTGCGCTTGCTGTGCATACGTGGCTTGTCATGGCCGAATGTTAGTCNGGCCATACCCTCCAGAACTTCCGTTCTGATTGGGGCGGTGAACACATGGACAATCTTGACCGCTACTTCACCGTAGTGGGAGTGTTTCAAAACCTCTCTGCCCCAGCCACGCCACAGCAAAACTGTGTGTCTGAGCATTGGACCCGCACCATGGAGGATGATGTTCACTACATGCGGGTAGACAGTGGTATGCCTGAAGCGTTCGCCTTCGAGGGCATGGCCTACATGACATGGGTCTAGAACAGAATCTCTCACAGCCCCCTCCTAAACACACATATGCCGCACCAACTGTGTTATGGACTGTTAAAAAATTACCCCTCCGCATGCCCAAGTGCTACGCTGGGAGGAGCCGACGAGCTGCTACAAAGTAGGAACTCCGCGCCGACATATCTGGCAACGGGAGGATTGCTCAAATCCTAAAGTGCAGGATAACCCCATAAAGGTGACCAGTCTGTGAATCCGATGGAAGTTGTTTCGCCGGAAACGGACAAGTATCGAGGGAGATATGACCTTCCAAAGTTGGGGTATGTGCAGCGGCTCTGGGAGCTGGCTGCGACTCAAAATCCGGTCGATAATCGACCGGACCGAGTAACAAGAATACCATCTGAAGTTGCTCTGATAGGCCTGCCCAGGCGTCCGGTGGATGATCCACCTGATCCGGTGGATCATCCACCGGATCCAGTAGTGCAGGTTGTTACTGAGAGACTTCGCCAAATACCTGGCTCGACGTTGGAAACTAAGTAGTGCGTTTTGTTACTTGGGGATGGTCAAAATTCTGACTGTAGGTCCGCGGACAGGTTTCCAACCTCGTCACACCCCATCACCAAACGCGACCCAAAAGTGGGGAGGGTGCGTGGAATTAGTGCAGGGGACCCCCACACCATGTGCAATGGGATCTGCGCCTTGGGAAAGGCGCTTCCCACGTGAAGGATGGCGCCACGACGAGTGACGGCGTCAGGCTACTGTGGTGGGTGAGACCTGCACTTCGGCAAACGTCACTTTGGCTGCGCTTGGCCGAATTGCACGCGGTTTGGTGCATTGGAAAGCTCATGACTAAGCCTATAAATGTTGTGATCATGTGCATGCTAAAAAACTAATGCCAAATCACGTTACTCCCTTCTCAAAAGTGACTGTCTCTAATTTCTTGCTCACATAGCGTGAGGCGACCAGAAAACTCACGCTCACTCTCAGATTCGCCCAAAACAGGAAGACGTGAACCACTAAACGCGTTCAGACAATTTCGGGACCACATGCCACAGATTCCATCCTGACAAAGGGTTATGGGCCCATGGGTCTGAACGCCTCTAACGTTCACGTCTTCCGCAGGGCACGTGATCCTCATCGTGGACGTCGCCGTGAAGTTCTGAGAACTCGTCGGAGTAGCAGCTACGCACATGGCGCAGAAGGAGATGAAGCCCATTCAGAAATATGCGGGCGGCCCGGGCTTTGAGCTCTAGAGGTGGCAGTTTGAGCTGCACCTCCCGCATAAGGGGCTGCTAGATGTCATGTTGGGAAAGGAGGTGCTCACAGAGGCGACTGTTGCGGACGCGGAGAAGCAAGCCTTCGAAAGGAAGAACACCGAGGCGCTCATGCTCCTGGTGTCCGGGACAGGCGAGTCGAGGTGGGGCTACTTCCAAGGGTGCAAGCTGGCAGCTGAAGCTTGGCAAAAGCTCTGCACCATCTACCAATCCAAGTCCCTCGCAAACACAATCTTCGCGATGAAGCGACTCCTCACCGTGATATCCGAGGAGGGAGATGATGTCATCTCCGCCATGCAGCGGGTCGAGTCGCTCGCCTTGCAATGCAATGATGTGGGGTGGAAGATCGACACGCATCTCAAGGCGATGGCCCTCTTCACGGCCCTACCTGACAGTTGGGGTCCACTCATCACCGTTCTCGCAGGATGGTCGGAGGACAAGCTCACCTATGGCGCGGTCGCAGAGTACATCCGCAACGAGGCACAGCGACGGAGCTGCAGGTAGTCCTTGTCTTCCTCATTGGCCCTCGTCACCAAAATGCATAGTGGCGGAAGCGGGGGCCGAGGAAGCGACAGAAAGGGCGGCGGCAAGAAGGGCGCTAAGAGAGGTGCGTGCCGCAACTGTGGAAAGGAGGGCCATTGGGCCCGTGAGTGCCCGGAAGAGGTGAAGACCGGCGGCAAAAACAACAAGGGCAGGTCATCCCTCAACGGCAACAAGAACCACTTCCTCAAGAAGGTCAAAAGGCGGTGCCTGGATTCCGGGACTGAGGAGCACACCCAAGTTGAGAAGGTGGGGCTCGTTACATACGAGAAGTCCTCCAAGTCAATGGTGGTCGCGAACGACAAAGTCGAGCCGGCGGCTGGCCAAGGCAACGTGGTGGTGGAAGTCGTGGTGGGCGGTAAGAAGGAGCTATGCACAATTCGTGATGTGCAACACGTCCCCGGCATGGGTGACATCCTGAGTGTCAACCGCTTAACTGATAATGGGTATGAGGTGCTCTTTTGCAGAAAAGGCGTAGTGGTGCGCATTGACGGCGACTGCGAGGTCGTGCTGGAGGCAAAGCGCGAGGGCAATCTCTACATCGTGGAGACCAAGGTGGTCCCCGCGGCATCAGATGCATCAGACTCCTAGGAGCGCGTCCTCAACACGGCCAAGGGGGGAAGCGCTGATCTGGAGCTCTCACACCGACAGTTGGGGCATTCGGCATCTGCAACCGTTAAGGAGATGGCGAAGTGCGACATGGTGCGTGGCCTTGCCATCGACGGTGTAGATGCGCTAGCAGATGCAGCAGTGCACAAAAAGTGCGAGCCTTGCATTTTGGGCAAGGCGCGGTGCAAGTCGTTCAACAAGAACGAGGCACGCACAAAGGACCTGCTAGAGGTCATGCACAGCGACGTGTGTAGACCATTCAAAGCACTGTAAAACAGTGTCTTGAGATACTTCCTCACCTTCATTGATGACTGCAGCAGAAAGCTCTCCGTGTACTTCATGAAACAGAAAGGCAAGGTCCTGGACCGGCTGAAGCAGTACGTCGCAGCTGTGGAGAGGCAAAGCTGGAAGGTCAGAGTGCTACGCAGCGAAAATGGCGGAGAGTACGTGGGCTGCAGCGGGTGGATGAAGCAGCAAGGCATCAAGTGGGAACCCTCTACGCCGTATTCGCCGCAGTCCAACGGAATGGCGGAGCGGGCAAACCAGACGCTGCTCAACATGGTGCGGACCATGCTTGTGGATGCGGGGTTGCCGCAAGGCTTCTGGGCGGGAGCTGTGCGTATAGCGAGCTACACCATCAACCTAACCCCAACAGCGGTACTAAAGGGTAAGGGCGGCTGAAAGACGCTGCAAGAGGTTTGGAGCGGGCGCAAGCCAAACGTGGCACACCTGAAGGTTTTTGAGTGCAAGGCGCACGCGATGGTGTAGGCGGCACAACGACGCGACAGCAAGCTAGAACCGCGGGCAAAGCCGTGCTTGTTCCTTGGGTAGAAGGAACAAGTACGGCTTGTTAAGTGCGCAAAAGGTGTATCGGCTCTGGGACCCGTGCACGCAAGAGATCATTCGCAGGCGTGACGTCGAGTTTGACGAGCAACAGACTTTCAGCTAAAGCTGTCAGCCGAAATCCAGGACTCGCAAGTCGGGCTCGCAAATCTGAGTCCGGACCAAGACTCGCAAGTCCAAATCCAGGGTCCAGAACCGACCTGGACTCGCAAATCTCACCTTGACCTCCTACAACGAGACAACGACGACAAAGAGGGGATCATTGTAGATTACATGAATACAATTTTGGGTCAAATTCCTTCTCTATTAGTTACATGTTGAGTTCACATGACTTTAGAGTCACAAGTTTAAAAAACACATCAATTATAACCCTTTTTTATTAGATGATGCACCAGACTCCCAATTCTTGCTCACCAGACTTGCAAATCCAGGAGACTAGACTCGCAAGTCTGGGACTCGCGAGTCTGAGTCTCAGACTCGAAAATCCGAGTCTGGCACTGGACTCGGACTCGCAAGTCAGGTTCCAGGCTCAGAATCGAGGTTCTAGACTCGCGAACACCCTTACCTTCAGTAGCAGCAGCAACGACATGAGCGTCGGGAACACACCAAAACTTGGGGAGAGGTTCCAGCTCCTTGACTACAAGGAGGAGCTGGCGGACGCGGAGGTCGATGATGCCGCATCGGAGTACGGCGGTGCAGCAGGTGCAGCAGCCGACGCGGAGGACTCCGACGACGATGCAGCTGGGCTGGAGATCCGACGGAATGATCCGTCGAAGGAGGCACTGCGGGTGCCAAAGCGTGCACTCCCGGCTCAGTTCGCGTCGGGCGTCTGAGAAAAATCCTCCAGACGCGCCGCCCGTCCGGTTGATGTTTCACCGGAGCGGGAGAGATCCTCGGGAAGCCGTCCGGTGGATGATTCACCGGAGCAGGCAGAGTTGGAAGTATCGTAGCAGAGCGACTAGACGCCACCAAAACTGCCACGCCACAGCGGGAGGCAGCGGAGAACGGGGAAGCATTTTGACGCAGGCACCGGTCGATGCATCGGCATGACGTGGTGCATGCTGGCTGCATCAACGGAGCCGACGACCGTGCAAGAGGAGCTTGCGCGGCCCAAGGGGGAGTAGTGGGATGCCGCCATCAAGTCGGAGTTGGCATCCATTGCTGAAAACGACACGTGGCAGCTGGTTGAAAGGCTGAAATACGCCAAGGTCATCGGCTCCAAGTGGGTCTTCAAGACCAAGTTCACAAAAGAAGGTGTGGTTGACAAGTGTTAGCACGGCTAGTGGCAAAGGGGTACGCACAGCCTAAGGGTGTGCATTACGATGAGACGTTTGCCCCCGTTGTCAAGTTCGCAAGCATTCGGACGGTCCTTGCGGTGGCAACCGCGAAGGACATGGAACTCCACCGGATGGACGTGAAGACGGCCTTCCTCAATGGCATCATTGAGAAGGAAATCTACAAGGAGGTACCGGAGTGGGTGGAGGCCCTGGACGCCAACGTGTGCAAGCTCTGGAAGTCCTTGTATGGGCTGAAACAATCACCCCGATGCTGGTACCAACAAATGGATAGCTTCATGGCACAACTCGACTTCAAGCGCTGTGAGGCGGATCACAGCGTGTACGTGCGGCGTAGTAAGAAGCTCCATCAGATTGTTGCACTCTACGTGGACGATCTGATCTTGTGCTCCTTAGACCTGCCGGGCCTACAGCAACAGAAAGAGTAGCTGAGCAGCAGGTTCCAGATGTCGCACATGGGGGAGGTGGAGTTCTACCTCGGAGTGAGCATCACGGGGAACCGGAGGGCGCACACGCTTGAGCTGCGACAGGCCAAATACGTGGCCGAGGTACTGAAGGGGTACGGCATGGAAAACTACAAACCAATGTGCGGTCTTGTCTCCACAACCTATGAACTAAGTGTGGGAATGGTATTGCAAACAAAAGAAGAGCGGGAAGATATTGCAAGGGTGCCCTACCAATCGGCGGTGGGCAGCCTCATGTATGCCATGGTGGCGGCTTGACCAGACCTAGCCTACGTGTTGGGCCAAGTGAGCAGATACGTGGCCGATCCAGGGCCACTACACTAGCAGGCAGTCAAGCGCATCCTCTGCTACCTGCAGGCCAAGCGGCACGCGCGCCTGAGGTTCGACGACAAGGGGCGGGCGGATCCCTTGTGTCTGGTCTGCTACATGGATGCAGACTACATTGGAGATGTGGACAAGCGGAAGTCCACATCCGGCTACGTGTTCTTCCTCGTTGGTGAAGCGGTCTCATGGTGCAGCAGGAAGGAGGACTGCGTTGCCACCTCCATAGTGGAAGCAGAGTACATCGCGCTGGCCAAGGCGGTCAAGGAGGCGGTGTGGCTCCGAAGGTTGCTAGGGAAGCTGGGCGTGCCGCAGGTGGAGCCTACGGTGGTGCAAGAGGACAACATTGGCTCCATCTCGCTGACCAATAACCCGACGCAGCATAGGAGGACAAAGCACATCGACATGCGTTACCACTACGCATGGAACATGGTCGAAAAGGGGCATGTGGTGCTGCAGCACTGCAGCACGCACAAAAAATCCCGCTCAACACGCGGATCGGCACGCGATGAGCGTGGCCGGACTTGGGATTACCAGCTATGATGGGCTGGAGGACGCAGTAGAAGATGGGTGAGAGCAAGCAGGAGCAGCGGAAATGACAGGTGCAAGTGGGAGAATGTTGAAAAATTGCCCCTCCGCATGCCCAAGTGCGGCGCCGGGAGGCACCGACGAGCCGCCAGAAAGTGAAAAATCCGCGCCGGCAGATCTGGAGACACGAGGATTGCTCGAATACTAAAGTGGAGGATTTCCCCATAAGTTTAACAAGTTGTTCAATCCGGTGGAAGTTGTTTCGCTGGAAACGGACGAGTATCAAGGGAGATATGGCTTTCCAAAGTTGGGGTATGCGCAGCGGCTCTGGGAGCCGGCTGCGACTCGAAATCCGTTCGATAATCGACCGGACCGAGTAACAAATATACCATCTGGAGAAATTGCTCTGATAGGCTTGCCAAGGCGTCTGGTGGATGATCCACCTGATCCGGTGGATCATCCACCTGATCCGGTGGATCATCCACCTGATCCGGTGGATCATCCACCAGATCCAGTAGTGCAGGTTGTCACTTAAGAACTTAGCCAAAAACCTGGCTCGACGTCCGAAACTTAGTAGTGCGTTTTGTTACTCGGGTACTTAGTCAAAAATCTGACTGCAGGTCCGCGGACAGGATTCGAACCTCGTCACACCCCATCACCAAACGCGACCCAAAAGTGGGGGGTGGGGGGGTGCGTGGAAACAGTGCAGGGGACCCCCACACCATGTGCAATGGGATCTGCAGCTTGGGAAAGGCGCTTCGCACATGAAGGAAGGCGCCACGGCGAGTGGCGGCGTAAGGCTTATGTGGCGGGTGAGACGTGCACTTTGGCAAACAAAACTTAGGCTACACTTGGCCGAATCGCGCACAGTTTGGTGCGTTGGAAAAGCTCATGACTAGCCCTATAAATGTTGTGATCATGTTGATGCAACATGTGTGGTTTGCTGCAATTGCATTCCACTGGTTGTGGTACGATTCTTCATGTGGGGAAGGTTGGGCTGATCGATGAAGCTGTCTCGGTCAGCCTACGCGCCACTGGTCCGTCCCATCCACCAGCTGACTCGTCAGGGCCGTCCACATTGCCCATGGTGATCACATCGCCTATTCTTCCGAGGTCCACCGTTCCGCCAGCATCCCTTGCAATACGGGAGTTTGTGTCACCTGTTGTGTCATCGGTGCTACCCCTGTCTCCCGCACCTTCGTCACCTGTACAGTCACCGGTGACAATTGCGTTGCCTGCACCACCTGTGCAGTCTACGTCACTAGTCGCGTCCCCTGCATTGTCTTCACCCTCTGTCTGGCTAGTCGACGCACCAGCATCACCTAGCACATCGCCAGTCGTTTCTGTGTCAGACAAGTGTCCACCACCTGCCCTAGCTGCACCATCACCAGAGCCATACCGTCGAGGTCAGGATGGATCCTGCGATTGCCTCCTGCTCGCAGCATGTGCAGTGGGGACTCAGGCATGAGGGCCTTGGGTCTCACTACGCTAGGGCTCACTGAAGTCCATCCCGGCTGCAATACATCCCTTGCTCTCCTCGCTCACGAGCGTCAACTTGCAGTGGACTCCGCAGAGTCCACCGTCAAGGTTGGCCCTCCGTCTGCGGCCTATGCTTTGGCCACGCGTGGTGGAGATGCTACGATCCCAGACCCCCGTGTGGTGGGAGTGACACGAGACCCCAACACACTGCGTCAGGCCCTGGCTGGAACCGATGCAACAGTGTGGCGTGGAGCATGCGAGGCTAAGCTGGCGGCTATCAAGGAACATGGGGTTTATGATCTTGTAGACCTACCACCCAAAAAAAAGTCCGTTCCGGCCAAATGGGTCTTGCGAGAAAAGCTGAAGACGGACAACACAGTTGATCGCTACAAAGCATGGCTGACTACGAAGGGATTATCTCATGTGGAAGGGATCGACTTCACTCAGATATTCACACCAGTTGGACGCACGACCACGACCTTGGGTCTGCTGTCCGAGATGGCCCAGCACAATTGGGAACTCCACCACATGGACGTCAACAATGCGTTCCTACACGAAAAATAGGAAGACGAGAGCTACATGGTCCAGCCCCCAGGGTTCGAGGATGGCAGCGGTCATGTGTACCGGCTGCAGAAAAGCGCTGCACGGCATGACGAAGTCGCCTCGATGCTGGAACAAGGAGATCACTGGCACGCTCCTACGAGTGGGCTATGTCCAGAGCGCGGCGAACCCATCGCTTTTCTTGTCCCACACCACTGTGCTCTTTTTAGCCATTTTGGTCTACGTCGATGACCTTCTAATCGCCTCACCTGACGTGAAGGCTGTCGAAACAGCCAGGGCCGTGTTACAATCGACTTACAACATGCAAGACCTGGGAGAGGCCGTAGTGTTTTTGGGTATGTAGATTGTCCGTGATCACGCTCGTCGGACGCTCCTCATCCATTAAGAACGATACACCCTCACTCTAGGGGAGCGTTTTGCGGAGCTGCTCAACGGCGTGCGCATGACGTCCACCCTGATCACCCCAGACGGACAGGATACCCTGAAGGTTGATGACCCAACAAAGTTGGGAGAACTGGTTGTCATGACCTTGTACTTGTGGATCATTGGCTCGCTCATGTGCCGGGCGACGAAGACATGGCCAGACGTCGCCTTCACGGTGAATGTGC
Organism: Penium margaritaceum; assembly: GCA_023375785.1. Taxonomy (NCBI): domain Eukaryota; kingdom Viridiplantae; phylum Streptophyta; class Zygnematophyceae; order Desmidiales; family Peniaceae; genus Penium; species Penium margaritaceum. The sequence continues at coordinate 130,277 of SZWC01001578.1, read as the reverse complement.
TCGCACAGTTCTCTCAGGCGCCGTGTAGACGAGTCGTTGAGGCCCTATTGCGGTGCGTGCGGTACGGCGTTTCCACTGCCCGTATAGGACTTCACTACCGAGGGCAGGCCTGAATGGTCGTCGACAGATACATGGACAGTGACTGGGCATAGAGTCCGGACGACAAGAGCCTCACCGGATACATATTCCTCTTTGGAGGGAGAGCCATCTCATGGCGCAGTGGCAGCTGGGTTGTATCGCTCGCATCACTGCAGAAGCAGAGCATGTGGCGCTGGGTGCTAGCACGACCGTGAGTGTGTGGTTGGTGCATCTGTTACTAGAGCTAGGTCAGTCCATGCCCTCCGTTGTGCTTCGGTGTGACGAACAGAGCGTAAAGGCCATCAAAGAAAACTCGGGCGTGTTCCATGCACGCACCAAGCACATAAACGTCGAGTACCACTACATCCGAAACCTGGTGGATCAAGGTGAGATTCAGGTCGTGTCGGTCGGCACTGACTTGCAACGTGCTGATTTTCTAACAAAGGCCATTAGTTAAACGAAGTTTCTAACGATTGCTCGTTCTGTGAGATTACACCCTGCCTATGCTGTAAACTGAACTCTGCCCTTGAGCTGTATCCATTGTTGTTTCTCATCGTTGCTCTTGTGCTGTTGTTCGCGTCAGTGCTGCTACGTGTATGGACCTGTTTGCCGTGTGGTTATGGGGGAGTGATATTGTGTACTCAGTGTAACCTCTCGGCTCACGTCCCTTGCCTTACAGACTCTTGATGAGGCCAAGGTTACGGAAGACTGGGGAAGCAGACGAGAGTCCGCTGAGTAGCCGCTGGGTACACTCCAGCCATCTTCACGCATGTCGGGTTCCCTGTTGGAGTGCTCATACCTTTTTTCAAAACAGTTGAATTTGATACTCGTGCATGTTTCACCTCTGTTGGCTTGGTGACTCAGTTTCGTCTTACCTGTGAACTGGTGGTAGTTGCGACGGGCATAGTTTATGCCTAGGCGCCAGTTGGGTCCGCATTAGGGATCTGCAAGAGCATGGACACGGCCGAGTGGTCACAGTAAGCTGTACAAACGGACGGAAACAGCTCACATCACAACACTCCCCCATGACCCGATGGTACGCATGTCCATACGTGTGCAGAACATTAGTTTTGGGCTTGTGAGACCCAAGAGGGGTTATTCCTGTTGCCGTTCGAGTGGGCACCGGCGAGACCCACGCCGCCGGCCGACAGGTGGGCTCTCATAGCGAGCTCCACCCGCCGCCACTCTCACTTTCGTTGTTTTGACTCTCACGCTCTCCACACTCGCTCGTTTTGACTACCGTCAGTCTCGTTCCAACCACAGAGTCGAGTTTTACATGTTTGTGTGAGTGAAAAAGGATGAGGCTTTCCTGTTTCTTCCGTGTCTGGCGGTCAGTACTTGTAGTCGTCGTGCAAGGTGGCAGCATAGAACCTTATGTTGTCCTCAGTGCATGTTCCCATATTAAGTTTTTGTGGTTTGCATGAATGATTTTCTCGCAAAAAACTACACCAAGCCTTGTTTTACCTTTGACTCGGAGTCCTGACCGCGTTTTATTTCCTATACGGGATGTTGTGATTGATTCTCATGTTGTGGAGAGGCCTATCGTCGGGGCGCCATGATAAGGGATGTCCGTTTACCAAATGGTGATTGCGTTGCGAGCCATAAACTTTTGAATGAGGGGATTTTGTTGACTTGCCTCATATGCAAATAGTAGCAATGAATACATTCACAACTTTCATGTGACTGCGTAGTGTTTAGGTGCAATGCTTGAATTTTTTTTCCCGACACAACTATGAATCGACGAACCACACCTATATCCTCGGGGAATACTATTGTGCGCGTCATCTGCATGAATCGGCAGCAATTTTCGGATCTGCTTGGCAGAAAAAATTTCTTGGATGCATATTAGGTTGGATGTTCCCATTTGCTAGGAAAACCACACAATGTTATTCAACGCATTCTATTCACTTATCGGGACGGTTGAATTAACATATCTGTCAGGTGACAGGTACGATAGGAGATGTGGAAATTGATTCTTTTTGACTGCGGCATAGATTTGGCATCAGATCGAGCGCTTGAAAAATTTTCTCCATGCATTACCTAAAAAGGGTGCTGCCTTTGTCATGATATTTCCATCAGTGAGTTTTGCAAATCAAGCAGCTTGGATACATTTCCCCGAAACAAAACTGGTATGACGTCCGGTTTCGAACACATAGTGAATTCTCTCGCTTGCAAAATGCGAGGAGTGACAGCCTGAAATGTTTGATATGTTTTGCATGTGGTTTTGTTTCAGATATTCTGCAGCCTGTTTGCGGGTTTGTAAACGTCTGTTGCGACTGAAACTGCAAAGAGGATGGGGATCTCACGAATAAATTCAGTTTCATCTTTTGAAGCTATGCCCTCGCGGCTTCGGACTTGTCGGCCAGCCGTGGACTACCCGGAAAGGCGTGTGCCGGCGGCGGCGCAGAAAATGCCTTCGCTGTCATGGGCGGGAACGCCGCAGTAGCTCCAAACACCAGCGCTATCGTTCGCGCAGCAGACGATAAGGCGCAATGCATGATCCTCTGCGCCGCCGTGCTTGGAGCCCCGGCGTACGTCAGAAATTGCGAAATGTGATTGTCATACTTTCAGTTTGCACATGCCTCAGGATCCCTGCGCCGTCGATGAGACAGCCAGATGATGCCATCTTCTCATCCATTGCTTGGTGTGCACGTTGCCGTTGAGGAATTCTCGCGAGCATTTACGCTGCGCGATTTTTCATGGGGAGGTCCCAAGTGTCAGATCACATAGCATTCGACAAAGCTACGTAAAAACTCAGTTTGCGAGAATTTCCTCGACCTCGTAGCAATTTCAGAGGAGTTTGCGAAGCTTGGCTACGACGCCACAGGGTGCGAGTGCGAGTCAGACAGACAGACGTCCTTTGGACGTCCAAAGTTCTCCCGGAGGTTCCGGGAGAACTTCGGACGTCAGCTGCTGCCGCACATCACATCAATCACAGGCCCGGCATGTGTTGTGCCGACGTCCACGTGGGAGTGCCCCATGCAGTACGCCCTGCTGGATTGCGTGCAAGCGCAAACCAGCAAAGCCTACTGTTGCAGCAAGAAATCAGTTTGAGGTGACAAGTCAAGCCGAAGCAACCTGTGCATTGTTTTTGATTCAAAGCACATCTCAATCGCAGTGCAAAGGATTGTCGTCATTGCCGTTCGTACAACTTTGGTTGCTTGTTGAGACAAAGCAGTAGATGTGGCGAGCTACTGCTGCCATCGAGGTTGCATGCAATGCTGCGGTCCGGCATGAGCGGACAGTGTGAGCCGAATGTCGAAGTCCGACAGCAACGGGTTCGGGCTAACGCAGCTGCGCATCCGCTCGGAGCGGAACAGCACGTAGCGCCATTAGCAAGAAGGAAGCTTCGCTGCCACAGAAGTTAGTGCCGCTCAGATTTCCAGCTCTCGTCCATTCATAGCAGGCCTCAGTCGTCCAGCAGCTCGAAAAACGTCTCGTCTCTAGAATTTGTACTTGCAGCCGAGAGCCCACACAACGCCGCCACACCACACCACACCACACCCAGCGCATCATGGCCGTCAAGGCGAAGGTTGCGGCAGCAGTTCGTGCAGTGCGTGCGGCAGTCGGTAGCTGGTTTCACCGCGGGGAGCACAAGCAGCGCGGCAGCAACAAGGACACGAAGCAAGGCCAAGGCGAACGCCGCAGAGTCTTCACGCTGAAGCTGAAGGCGGCCGCAGCAGTTGTCCCCATCAACACTGAGGTGAGCGGAAGACTCCTTTCGTTTGTGTCGCCTCGCATGGTCAGCAGTGCCACGCTTCCGACGTCACGGTGCAGACTGCCACTCGCCACACCGACATCGTTCTGAAACGGTAGCGGAAGCAAAAGAAAGTTTAAAAAGAGATAGATCTCAGAAGACGTTTTGAAGCGTCTGCTAGAGCTTCATTCACGCCGGTCCGTTTTCCTCTCTCTTCTTTCCGACTCATTAGTTCAGTTAAGCGGCGGAGCATCGATGGCATCGAAGAACCAAGGGGCAACATGAAGGAGAGAGAAAACCCGTGAGAGTCGTTGGCTTGACACTACAGCGTCAAGCAAATGAAAAGTTGACATCATCATCAGAGAAACACCGCGCTTAAAGTTCTCAAGCTACCACGAGGACAGAGGAGGTGCAGCGTGGCTGACGGGCGACGACACCACTCGCGTGGTGTGGTGTGGTCGCATGCAGGTGTGTGAGCATGTCGCTGAAGAACCTATGGCGATGGTGCCACTGCTCGCAAAGAACGATGAAGACGGAAGGTATTATAAGGATGCGGCCTGTGAAGTCCAAGTCAGTGGCAGTCCAATCACTGCCATCCTCTCCACTGACAGCAGCAGTGGCACAAGCGACCGCAGCAGCAGCAGCAGCATCAGCAGCAGCAGCAGCAACGGCGGCAGCAGCAGCAACAGCAGCAGCAGCAAAATCAACAGTCATGCTACGAGAACAAATGCTTGTCTTAAAGCGAG
>SZWC01001578.1:73609-114415 GCA_023375785.1 Penium margaritaceum | reverse complement strand
AATAGGATACACAGGCATCAGGGTTGAAAATGTAGAAGGTAAAGGATGAAAGGTCGAGAGATAGAGTGGTTGGGACCAGAGAAGCAGATGTGTGGAGAGGGCTTGGGAGAAGCAGGGCAAGGGTACATGTGACAAACCGAATGAGTTTGAAAGTGGGAGAATATGAGGGGGAAAAATGAATCCAGGTGAGAAGGTGGATGGGGCAGCGTGGGGAGGAGAGCGCAGGGTACACCGTTCTGGCTGGTGTCTTGTTGGGTGTTTTGGACGAGTTTTGGTTATTTCTATAGTCACAAAAACTGGACTGATTTCGGGACCCAGTTTTTTCTGTTGGTCATAGCCCAAACTGGTGGTCTTTAATTGCTGGACTGCAATTTCACCATCGGCACACCACTGTCATGAGTTGGCAAGGGAGGCTGGAATCAACCAACGGGCATACTTGGATGCTCAAGTGATGAGAGTGACAAGCAAGCAAGCAAGCAATCAATCAAGCAAGCAAGCAAGCAAGCAATCAAGGAAGCAAGCAAGCAAGCAAGCAAGCAATCAAGAAAGCAAGAAAGAAAGCAAGTAAGAAAAAGTGACATGTTGCTGTGGATCCCTGTCGGGTGTATCCCACTCAAAGTGCAGATGGAGCAATTTGCATTCTCTGCCATGAAGACGTGCCCCCATCTCTTGCGCTTCTGTAAATGTATGATTGATTCATGCAAATTCCTGAGAAATGCATATGTAACTCCTTGAAAATCCAAGTTTCAGTGAGTATGCCAATCATCATTGTTCTAATACAAAACTTTTGGCGGGTGCGAGGGGTTTGGCTGACAAATCAAGCATTATTTTGTTGATGTATTTTTTGCAAGGTCGAGCAAAACACATACTCTCATAACACCGAGTGATTGAAGAGAAAAACAACAGAATCCTTGCTTTTGGCAGGTCATTAGCCTTTTCATGTGGCTATGCTGGCATGAGTGGGTGGCTTTACCATATGGTGTTCGCATGAGGGCAGTCATGGCAATCATGCTAAGAGGGTGCAAGAAAAAGTTTTTGGTTGATGTATTACAACTGAAAGTACCAGCAAGTGTAATTCATGACATAACTCTTTCATGACATGCATGCACGTGTTGCAAGAAACATGAGCTCTAAGTGGTGAGTGGAAGAATGACAGCGCCAAGGTTTTGCTAATCATAGAACGTGTAGATTAAGAATCAAGGATGTGAAATATAATTGAATACNATAGAGGGAGAAAGGGGTGAGGGCGCTTGCTGGGGTGAGGGTTTCAATGGCAGATGAGTCTGAGGGGGCAACTAGCTGCAGGGGGAGAATTTTTTAGCTGCCGAGAGGGCAAAGAAAACAGGGAAGGAGGCTGACGGTGATGAGGTGGAAAGAAGTGTTGTGCAGAGGGCACCCTAAAGAGCAGGAAGCGCTGCTCTTCCACCTATTCAACCTGTCAGCCTCATTGACAGGGAGACGGGTTTGACGGTGTGACCGAGTTGAGGGGTGAAAGGGCAAGTCAGTGAGGCAGAGGGTTGCAACGGTGAGTGGGCAATAGGATACACAGGCATCAGGGTTGAAAATGTAGAAGGTAAAGGATGAAAGGTCGAGAGATAGAGTGGTTGGGACCAGAGAAGCAGATGTGTGGAGAGGGCTTGGGAGAAGCAGGGCAAGGGTACATGTGACAAACCGAATGAGTTTGAAAGTGGGAGAATATGAGGGGGAAAAATGAATCCAGGTGAGAAGGTGGATGGGGCAGCGTGGGGAGGAGAGCGCAGGGTACACCGTTCTGGCTGGTGTCTTGTTGGGTGTTTTGGACGAGTTTTGGTTATTTCTATAGTCACAAAAACTGGACTGATTTCGGGACCCAGTTTTTTCTGTTGGTCATAGCCCAAACTGGTGGTCTTTAATTGCTGGACTGCAATTTCACCATCGGCACACCACTGTCATGAGTTGGCAAGGGAGGCTGGAATCAACCAACGGGCATACTTGGATGCTCAAGTGATGAGAGTGACAAGCAAGCAAGCAAGCAATCAATCAAGCAAGCAAGCAAGCAAGCAATCAAGGAAGCAAGCAAGCAAGCAAGCAAGCAATCAAGAAAGCAAGAAAGAAAGCAAGTAAGAAAAAGTGACATGTTGCTGTGGATCCCTGTCGGGTGTATCCCACTCAAAGTGCAGATGGAGCAATTTGCATTCTCTGCCATGAAGACGTGCCCCCATCTCTTGCGCTTCTGTAAATGTATGATTGATTCATGCAAATTCCTGAGAAATGCATATGTAACTCCTTGAAAATCCAAGTTTCAGTGAGTATGCCAATCATCATTGTTCTAATACAAAACTTTTGGCGGGTGCGAGGGGTTTGGCTGACAAATCAAGCATTATTTTGTTGATGTATTTTTTGCAAGGTCGAGCAAAACACATACTCTCATAACACCGAGTGATTGAAGAGAAAAACAACAGAATCCTTGCTTTTGGCAGGTCATTAGCCTTTTCATGTGGCTATGCTGGCATGAGTGGGTGGCTTTACCATATGGTGTTCACATGAGGGCAGTCATGGCAATCATGCTAAGAGGGTGCAAGAAAAAGTTTTTGGTTGATGTATTACAACTGAAAGTACCAGCAAGTGTAATTCATGACATAACTCTTTCATGACATGCATGCACGTGTTGCAAGAAACATGAGCTCTAAGTGGTGAGTGGAAGAATGACAGCGCCAAGGTTTTGCTAATCATAGAACGTGTAGATTAAGAATCAAGGATGTGAAATATAATTGAATACCCAAAAATCTGGACAAGACTATCTTCTGTTGCCCAGAAAAAAGGTCTGAAGTGTGTGGCAAGTTATGCCCAGACTGTTGAGATGTGAGCCGTCCCCATCTGCCTTGTACAGCTCATTGTAATCGCTTGGCCATGTCCATACTCGTGCAAATACTTGACGTGGGTACAGCTGGAGCCGGAGCACTGTTTGGTGGTGGTCCAGCAGCCAGACAACTGCCACGGCGTGCCACATGCTTGCTGGGATCTTGTCCAGTTTTCCTGACGACTTCATGATTTTCTCGTGCCCTGTTTGCATTCTTTTGCTTCATCTGTCAACCGCTCAATTCCAGTCCCATGCATGTGACCTAGGGTACAGTCCAAGATTATGCATCTCCAGGTTGGGTTGGTGCTTTGTTTGGACACCTGTGCACCTGTGCACTGAGTTATGGCAAAAACAGTGGTTTTGGGCCGGTTGTCAGACAAATTGACCCTGCCACGTGCGTCTCCCGCCGTGCGCCGCGGCAAGTACTTATGTTGTGTGCTTGTCAGTTTTCAACTCTCTTTGAATTACTAGGCCATTGGAGCTCATGAGATTTTGTGCATCTTCCTCGCCTAACCCTTGCTGTTTCTTGCACCTGCTTGCTTGCTACTACGCGAGGTGACTGGACAGTGTCTCCATGTCTGCAGCAGCAATGCTAGGAAGCTTCTTTGCAGTTTCTCATGGTATTAGAGCAGCAAGGCATCCCTTGCTGAGCTGTGCGGTAGAGACGCAGCAGTGGCAGCATCTGTGAGAGTCATTGGTAAAGCCACCGTCCTCGGAGGACCAACCAACTCACGGTGACTCGCCGTCGAGGATTAGAGCAACAGAAACACCTTTGCAAAGAAAGCCACAACCTCATCACCACGACAACACAATGAATGCAGAAGAGGTTCGTCCAACATTTTCCAGCAACAGTTGGGACGTTGGATATCCCTATGCGGTCCGTGAAGCTTCTAGGAAGTTTCAATCAGGTGGAACCTACCATCACCCTAGATGTGTGAGAGCGTGACAATCCCAAATGACAATCCTTTCATACCCCCCTGATCTTTGAATTCAACGATTGAGATTTAATGAATTATGTGATTCTTGATTTCAACTGGGTTTTTTGGGTATGAGTTATTTAGGTGATCCAATTTGATCGAATTGGTGGATTTTGTGACCCTTGAATTCAACGAAGTCATGTTCAAGGTCTTGTGGATGACATGCTGTTCTATGTTGATCAATGATGCATATGCTTCCCAAGATATGTAGATTAATGTCATTTGTGTGTGCATCCTATTATCTACATGTATGAACTAATGCTATGTAAACCAATGAGAGAATGTATGAGGGAACATTGAATTGAATTATTTATGTGGCTTCTTGAATTCATCGAGCTAGAATTTCAACGGATTTCAACTAGATTTCAAAACATTATATACGAATTCAAAAATCAGAGGGGTACCTTTAAGGGCTCGTTAGAAAGCCCTAGTCATGACCTGTCCATTGCATCCACTCGCACTTCGTTTCGGGATATGTAAAGTGCAAGAAAGAAAAAAATCACTCTCAGATCTAGAAATCTTCTAGATTTTGGGTTGTGAAAAAAAGTGATGTTTTTTTGCCCTTTTGAATGTTTTTTTACAAAACGTCCACCATTGCGTTTAACATCCTTTGTCCCATGATTGCTCCAAGTTCCATTAGATTTGGACAACCTTCATGCTGACGTCATCATTGTGGTTGATAATGTTGTTACCTACACTTGCCCAGTTTTTTGGCTGAGGCATCAATGTTTTCTAGCATTTCATACCCTCAAGAAACACTCTTTGTTTCTTGTGTGGACCATTCTCACATTCCGCCCAAAGCTAAGCGGCCCACATGGCGCCTGGCGACGACAAGAAAAAGGGATCTACTGCTCCTTCAGGCTCTAGCTCTGTGGGTGAGACATCCATTCCCTGCTCTTAGGCCATCGGCTCCCAAGTCCAGGCACAGGAGGACATCCAGCAGCTACAGAAGGCATGGCGGTCACCCTCGAGGAGATTCTCACTATGTTGCAGAGGATGCAGCAGCCTCCGCCAGCCGCAACCGGAGCACCACAACACGTGGTGCAGCAGGAAGACGTGCAACAGCAGGGCATGTAGCAATAGAGCGTGCAGTAGAAGGGCGAGCAATAGCAGAGCATGCAGCAGCAGGTGTTAGCTGGAGATGAAAGCAGTAGTGACTACAATGATGGCCAACAACAATGGTCACGCAACCCTGGAGTAACCGGTCGCCAGGTTTCTGGCCTCCGGCTGTGTGACGCCGGCGAGGGGATGAGCCATCTCCAGTTGGGTGAATGGGCCACCCCCACACAGGATTCCAGGTTGCCTGTGTGTTCATTCTTGACGTGCCATTCTCCCGGCATGTCCTTCAGTGGGCTTTCGGTTCCCCGTGCGCTTGAGCGTGCCACTGAGGTTACCCTTCTCACAGATCGGCAGCCGAAGGATTTTGAGATCCTACCACCATGCTTCAATAGTGATGTTGTATTTGATGCATGGGAAACCCTCTTCCGGGTGTGGGCTGATGGGCGTTTGACCATAATACTTGAGCAGGTATCAGAGGACCGACCCCTGCCAGTTGTATGCTATGGCGAGAGCCATACGTGGCTTGCTCTACGCCATGCCCGTGGACGTCGTTGTTGACTTCACCCATTTTTAGGGGGCCCTTGGTACGGGTGCCGAAGCGGATCACCGCTGCGGCTAGGAGTTGGTCCTGACTCTTCTGGCAGCCAAGATGAATGCAACAATGATTTCATGTCTCGAAGAATTCAGCTATCTTGGGCAGGGTCCCTCTGAGTTGCTGGGAGCCTACTGGCGGCGAGCCATGCGGATTTACACTCGCCTTAGGACCATTGGTGACTCCCATCTGTGGAATTTGCACACCAATATGGGTGGGACCCACAATGATCTTGTTGAAATGTTCACCTACTTCTACCAGGCGATTTTTGCCAATGTGTCGGACTCTTATGAGGTGCTTCCTTGGACCCATCTATACTATGTGTAGCAGACGACCGCACGTGAGGCTGCCGAGGCCCATCCGGCGAGTCCGCTAGTTGTCGTGACAACCGGCTCACCGACAACCTTGTTCCTTCTCAGCGCTTTGTCCTCATGCTCCTCTCTGTCACCCTCTTCCTAGGGTGTGGCTGCTGCTATGCAGGATAAGAAGGGCAAAGGGAGCAGTCGCAAAGGGTAGCTGTAATAGCAGCAGCAGCGTTTGCAACACTTTGGTGGTGGTAGTAGATGTTCAGTCCACTGCCATAGCAAGTGGGGCCCACATCGCTACACGAAGTACATACAGTCCCTTGACTAGACACAGACTATGCAAAGTCTTCATGCTGCATATCCCCAGCAATCGACTGCCTCTAGCACCACCCAGAGCAACTATGTGACCACGATGGCAGTTGATTGTCCACCCGCCTTCAGTGACGCTAATGCCGCTGACCCACATGATTGCATCATCATGGAGCTTTGTCACCTTTTTTAGCTCCGCACTCAGGGAGGTACGAGTGTGTTGAAACGGACGTGTGGTCCAAAGCGTGCTTGTCCTATTGCGTTTGTGGCCTGTGATGATGCGTGTGGGGGAGCGTGGACTGACTGTGATGACTTTTGGCCTGACTGTAGAGAGTGGTTGGACGAGTCCCAGATTCATGTTATCTATTGTGAATCCATCATCCCTGCTTAAGTTGCCGACAGATGCAAAGTGCTTTGTGGCCCGTTGCTCGTTGTCGATGATGGGCCGTGAGGCGAGAGGTAGATGGATCCTTGACTTTGGTGTCACTCACCACATGACCTGTCATCGCAATGACTTTGCTGTCCTCGGTTGTGTTGGGTCCATTTGGTCTGTTTGCATGGGATGCTGTCAGTCCTTGTCAGTATAGGGCGTCGTAGTATGCTTCACGGTCTATCTAGCCCCTTGGAAATCTGTAACGTGTTCAACGTTCTTGCGATGGAGCTCGGTGTTTTGTTTTTTTGTGCATGCTCTTGGATGGGTCTCCCTGTTGAGCACTTTGCTCACGCTGCCACTGTTTCCATGAATGATACTCAGGTTGTTATCTTCCATAAACTTGTCACCAATGACCTATACTGCATCGCTTTCTGCCCTACCTCCATGCCTCCTTCCTCTTCCTCTGCTACATGTTTGTTCGTTACTGTCGTACTCTCCCCTGAGCACTAGCGCTTTTTGCATCGCCACCTCTGTCATGTGAGCTCAGACACCTTGTCCAAGCTTGGTTGGATGCAGCCCATCCTTGGTCTTGACGCAGTTTCCATGGAGAAGCTGTCCAAGACAGATTGCCTTTTTGGCGCGCAGGGCAAGATGCATCACTACACTTACCGTGACTCTACCTCGTGGGCACTGCGCTTGTTAGAGCTGGTCCTCTCTTACCTTCTCAGCCTCCTCTGTGTCGAGATCCTCATTTATTGATTGCGCTATGTCCTCACCCTCACCAACGACTTCACTCAGATGCGGTGGGTCTACAACCTCTGCCACAAGAGCAATGCTGCTCTAGTGGTCCGCCTGTGGCTTGTCATGGCTCAGCGTCAGTCTTGGCACTCCCTCTTCACATTCGGCTCGGATTGTGGTGGTGAGTTTCTTGGTGAGATGGACGCCTTCTTTGCTGAGTACGGTGTCTTTCAACATGTATTGGTGTGTCCAAGCACGAGAACTGCACCATGGAGGATGCGGTTTGCGCCATGTAGTCCGAGTATGGCCTTCCCAAATCCTTTGCCTTTGAGAGCTTTGCGTTCATGATGTGGGTCTCTAACTGCCTCTTGCACGGTCCCCAGCCAGAACATGTCACGCAGTACGGGCTCTGGTTCTGTCATCGGGTTGAAGTTTGCTTGTCTCACGTCTTGGGCTCCCTCGGTTGTGTCTCACAACACCCTCTTCTTCAAGGAACTGAGTTACCTCAACCTCTCCAGTGCCTTGTTGTTGGCCGCTGACCACATCCCTACCTGTGCGGGCTGCCAACAGATGGGGGAGAGTTCTCAGCCCCAAGCTATCAACAGGCCCGTCCTGGTTCCCACACCTGTAGCCCAGTCACCGGCTGAGGACGCGCCGGCCATTCTGGCTGTTGGTCTTGTGACCCAGCCCGATCCTGCAGGGCCCCGGTGCCTTTCCGTTCACCAGAACCTGTGCCATTGAGTGTACCTGCCCCTCTACCACCTAGTGCACCTAACCCTACACTATCTAGTACACCCAGCCCTGCACCGTCCAGTGCACCCGACCCTGCGCCGCCCTGTGCATCCAACCCTGCTCCCGTGGTCCAGAGTGCACCTGACCCTGCAACCCGCAGTGCCGTCAACCTTGCGCCGTCCATTGCACCCAACCCTGTGCCATCCACTGCACCCCACCCTGCTCCTGTGGTTCCTCCAACTGTAGCTTTACCCCAAGCAGGCAGCTCTGTTTTAGCCTTCTCCTGTGAGCCCGGTCGTCGGCTGCATCCACAGGTCCCAAGAGTATAGCGTGGGGCTGCCGGTGAATCCAGCCGCCCCACTCGAAAACATCCGGAGTGGTGAACCAGGCACAAAGGTCCTTGGCTTCTATGCAGACCACATAGAGGTGCACCAACATGAGTCATTGGTCATGAGATCGTATCGCGCGAGTTTGCGATGGCCTGTGACAGAGGAGCAGGGCTTGCCATGGTTGAGCCACCCTCTAGTGGCTGCGCTCTTGCCACTTAGAGCTCCCCTATACTTGTGCCTGATTCAGGCATGCTGAAGGAGGCTTTCTCCACTAACGATGTAGCCAAGTGGTGTGCTACGTGCGAGAGCATGTTGTCTATGAGCTTGTTGATCTTCCCTCCGGATGGAAGGCAGTCAAGGCCAAGTGTGTATTCAGCAAGAAGGTGAAACTAGATGGCTCACTGGATGGCTACAAGGCCTGCGTGACGGCCAAGGGGTTTTCCCAAGCTGAGGGTGTGGATCTTACAGAAACCTTTACCCCTATTGGCCGTATGATCAGAGCTTGTGCTCTGTGTGGGGTTGTCTCTTGTTCAATAGAGAACTACATCAAATGGATGTGAGTAACACATTCCTCTACGGTTCACTCAAGGAGGAGATCTACATGATCCAGCCACCTGGCTTCGAGGTTGGTGACAAGGTCTGGCGTTCGTGCAAAGCTTTGTACAACCTGAAACAGTTCCCTCAGTGCTGGAACCAAAAGATCAGCGATGTTATCACATGCGCTAGGTACGTACAAAGCGATGCTGATCTGTCCCTGTTCATTCGACAGACAACTGGACACTTCTTTGCCATCCTGGTCCGTGTGCTGATGCGCCTGGTGAAACAGGCTTTCTATCTGGTAAGCCAGCTGGGGGCAGAGTTGGAGGTATGAAAGAATATGACAGAGGTTATAGGTGCATGAGTAAAGGCTACCCACGGGATCTGTGAGTTCAAAAGATAAATGACTGTTGCTCAAACAGAACCTGCTGCAGGCTGATAGGTGGTGGTCGGGCTGTTCTGATGCTTTCATGGCCACGCACTTCACTGAAGAAGTACTACTTTCCGCTTCTCTTTTTGCCCGATTGATAATGCTACAATTGCAGCATGGAGGCATTCCGCCTCTTCCTCAGCTTCCCATCTGTGATTTGCTAGAGCCCTTTTCCTTCTGAATGATCTCTGCCTCTTCTAGGTCAGGTGGTTCTTCTGTTGTCTCTTCCACACCCATAATCACTCTCAATGTCTTTTTCCACACCCCCTTTTTGCTCTTGTGTCTTCTTCTCAGTTCTATGTCTGTGGTTCCAAGTGCAATCCTTTGCGACATGTTTGGGATTATGATACCTATTTTGTTTTCACTGTTGTGCAGGAAGTGCACCACGGCCAGCTCCTCCATCGGTGCCTCCTGCATGAGTATCAGTCTGCTGTTGGATCGTGAATTGCTGGCAGCTGTGTATGCTGGTGGCATTCTCCATGGCTTCCTGGAGAGATGCCTACTTGCTGAGGTTCAAGTGTCTGATAACCTTATCAGGAACTGCACAGACAAGGTTTTGAAGCAAAAACTTGAGTGGTACGCCCTTCCTACATGGATTTTTAGTCATTGGTGCCAACTTGCAGAAGTGGTCTATAAAGCACTGAATACCATCTCCTTTATTGTTGAGAACTTAGTAAACTTCCACAGTCTCTCATCCTCTAATGATGGGTTTGAAACTTGAAATTAGCATGTTGCTTGCTTTCAGAATGCAAAGGGCTGTTGGGAATTGTGCTGATTGGCGAAGCCCCATGCAGATGAAGCTCCTCGGTGGTGAGTAGCATACCAGGAGGGATTCTTCCAGTGGTAGTGTATAGGGTACTATGCTACAAACAGTTCAGTGGATCCTCCCCATCCAGGCCAGGCCAGGCCATTGAATTTGTTCATGCGTGGAAGGTTGGCAGGTTTATGCACGTACATATTCAGGAAGAAAAACTGCACTTTGGGTGGTGTGGATAGACAGAAACACGGTCAGTTTGTTGGGAAGGTACAGAGGACATGGCAGGTTGTACCAAAGAACCAGAGAGTCCGTAGGAGAGACCTGGTCCAGTGGATGTGTGCATACTTTATGTTCCAGTGTCAAGGTGGAACTAATGATATCCTTGTGGTAGGGCTATTGGCATCTGGTTTGTCCCCAGATACCCTGTTGAAGATGGGGAGGAGAATGTGTTCATCCCAGATGCCGCAGCTGTCAATGGAGGTGCACCAATGATGCCCTGGCGGGTGGTGGTAGGCCAATTTTCTGTTCATTGGTGATCTTGTGCGACTTGGCTCATCATCTGATTTTGAGGCTGGAATACTGGGTTTGTGGATCATGGTAGGGTGAAGAATCGCTGGCTCTTGGATGAGTTTCCATTTACTGTATGCATTTTCATCATCATCCCAGGAAGCTGAGGTGGTGCTGGAGGCTTTCCAACCCCTGCCATTGCTTGAGATGATACTGCCATCCCACCAATCCCTTAACTGGAGTCTTGGAGACTTTGCGTGGTAAATAGGTTGCCGGTGTCACTAAGGGCGGAAGGGGTGGCACGACAATCCTATGACCGTGTGCTACCAGCTGTGTCTGCGGATTAGGTATCCCATGATTTGCTGGGGATCCTCCGGCAGCGTTCATTGTGGACTATGGTAGCGTCAGGACCTGCTGAAATACCTAGGATGAATACTACTGCTTCTGCTGTAAATGTGAATACGCTGAAGTAATTGGTTGCTGCTCAGTGCAACTTTGCCACTGCATTGGTCTGTAGAAGCTTGTGAGCCTGCTCCTCAACCTGATTTCATTAGAATTCCTACTGATATGTGGGCCGAATGGAGTATGGAACCACTCCTCCACCAGGTTGCATCTTTCAGAAGTTTTTCCCCTCGTGAAGCCGCATTGTGATTGGTGAGGTGGTCAATGCGTTGTTGAAATGAAGATGCCAGATAACACCTTCAAAAGATAAAATTGGTATTGCCGTTGCACATCACCACACACACGCCCAAAGCCAGCATCATTTGTGGGCAACATCAAGTCTGGAGCCATCGTTGAGACAGTGCCTACAAAGGAAAGCCATGAATATCTGGCTGGAAGAGCAGTAGAAATGCAGGGCCATTGCTGGAGGTCTAAAGTATGGCGCAAGGAAAAACAGCCCGTTGAAATGACTGTCCACAAGGCGGCACTGGGTGCATGCCACTCTGCGACGTGGCAGAAACTCGGCCAGAAGGACTGAGTCGCCAACATATAAGATATATCTTAGCAGGGTGTGCATAAAGATGATTCTATTTCATTCCCTGAATGCAGAAGAAAGCATAGGAAAGAGGCCAGGTATCGAGGGAGCTATGGGCTCTCAGATATGGGATAAATGTTTTGAAGACTTCAGTGTTTCACTTTCTTACTAGGAACTTGGCCGGATAACGGCTCTTAAATTCATTGCAGTGATTTGGTGCCGAATTCCAGTGATGTGTTTTGCCAAAGTAGCACAATTTTTCACTGGGATAATTCATCCAGGATTTGGGCTCGTACTATTTGACTAAATAATGATACAATAAAGTTATGTTCTCAGGGACAGTCACGATTCTGAGATGAGGTCTGCGGACAGGTTGTGAAACCCGTCAAAACTATGTATCAGACTCAATAATCATTGAACCGGGATTTCTCCCAATGGACCCAAAAGTGCTGATGTAGTTGACTGAAGCTCCTTGGCCTTGGCTGAGACACCTTGGTGCATATATTGGTGCTTGAGAGTGCACGGTTGAGCGGTCCTTGATGCTGAGCGGCAGAGCACATCCGATGCATGTCGTAGCAAGTAGCCAATGCTACACTGAAGCCAATTGAGCACGTTTTGGTGAACACAAAAGCTTTTCAGTAGCCCTGTAATTTTCTAGAAAATTCCCTTGAACAAAATCGTAAAATAAAACCTTCCATGGCTCGTCAATCTTTGGGTGCCTCTGAAATCTGCAAGAAATCTGCTAACATACTGTGAGATGACCAGAAAGAGCAAGATTCTCCACTATGGCTTGCACAAAAATGGTTGAACCTCAGAGCTGATTAGACCAGCTTTATGAAAGCACCGCATGCCTTTTGTTTTGATGGATGTACTGCTGCTGATTCATGGGCTGCTTGGAGGCCTGTGGGACTGCTCCTCCACCAGGTGGCATTGCATGCCCTGTGTGCTGCTGGAAGTACTGGTGCTGATGCGTGGGTTGCATGGAGAATTGTGTGCCTGCTCCTTAACCTGGTTGAAATGTGTGCCCTTTCTACTGCTGGAAGTCATGCTGCTAATGAGCGGGGTCGTGGAGACTTTGTGGGACTGCTCCTCCACCAGATTTCATTACTGCTACTCATTTACGGGATTTGCGAAGGCCCTTGGGATTGCCCCTCCACAAGGCTTTGTTGAAAAGTTGCCCCTCCGCATGCCCAAGTGCGGCGCCGGGAGGCGCCGACCAGCCGCCAGAAAGTGGAAGCTCCGCGCCGGAAGATCTGGCGACTTGAGGATTTCTCAGATCCTAAAATGGATGATAACATCGCAAAGTTGAAAAGTTGCTAAATCCGGTGGAAGTTTTTTCTCTGGAATCGGACAAATATCCATGGAGTTATGGCCTTCCAAAGTTGGGGTGTGCGCAGCGGCTCTAGGAGCCGGCTGCGACTCGAAATCTGGTGGATAATCGACCGGATTGAGTTAGAAAGATACCATCTGGAGAAATTGCTCTGGAAGGCCTGCCGAGGCATCCGGTGGATGATCCACCTGATCCGGCGGATCATCCACCTGATCCTGTAGTACAAGTTGTTACTGAGGGACTTAGCCAAAATCCTGGCTCGGCGTCTGAAACTCAGTAGTACGTTTTGTTACTCAGGGACTTCGTCAAGATTCTGACTGCAGGTCCGCGGACAGGTTTCGAACCTCGTCACACCCCATCACTAAACTCAACCCAAAAGTGGGGGAGGTGTGTGAAGACAGTGCAGAGGACCCCTAAACCACGTGCAATGGGACCTGCGCCTTGGGAAAGGCGTTTCGCACGTGAAGGAAGGCGCCACGGCGTGTGCGCGCCATGGAGGCGTTAGGCCTTTCTGTGGTGGGTGAGACCTGCGCTTTGGCAAGCGTAGCTTGGGCTGCACTTGGCAGAATTGCACACAGTTTGGTACGTTGGAAAGCTTATGAATAGCCCTGCAAATGTTGTGATCATGTCCATGCTAAAAAACTAATGCAAAATTGCGTTATGCCCTTCGTGGTATGATCACTTTGTCTCACAACCTACCCAAAGCCACTGTTTTTTCAATAACTCTGTGCATAGGCATTTCACCGATGCACCATCTGAACCTAAAGATGCATAATCTCAAACCAAAAACTACGCTAGGTCACATGCATGGGTCTGGAATTGAGCAGTGGAAAGACAAAGAAAAAAAATGCAAACAGGGCACATGGCTCGTCCATCAAGAAACTCCTACAGTTAGCAGAGAAACTACAGAAAGACCCAGCAAGCATGTGGCACGCCATGGCACCTTTCTGGCTTCTGGCGATGGTTGGGCCAGCACCAGACGGTGCATTGGCTCTAGCTGGGCCAGCATCAAGTATCTATACGAGTGTGGACACGGCCGAACGGTCGTAGTGAGCAGTACAAAGCAGACGGGGACAGCTTAAATCACAACACTCCCTCGTGATCCGATGGTATGCATGTACATACGCATTCATAACTGACACAAGTGCCAAAAGAGGAGCTCAGTTGATCAGTACGCACACATCCCGCGCTCAGTCAGCATAATGCAAAAGATGTAGCCCAAAAAAACAAATGGCCACCATATACTTCCCATGGGCTGGTACCTTGGTCATGAAGTGAGCCCGCTGCATGTCCGTGCCCACCCGGATGATGGTAATCACCGGCCGCTCCACCAAGTCACACACAAATTCATGCTCAATAGCAATGTCCTTCATGTGTGCATGGAGCACACCATGTTTCTCAGCAATGGCAAGTGCACTCTCGTTTTCATAATGCAGAAAAATGGCAGGCACAGACCAATCCAACTTATGAAACAGACGTTGTAGCCACACAGCCTCAGCAGCCCCAGTCCCCAGCATGACATACTCATCCTCTCACCAGCTCCATGAAATGAATTCATATTTCTTCCTGTGCCATGAAACAACGGTGCCATCCAGCAAGAGGACATGAACGGTCCGACTCCACCCATCAAGGTTCCATGCCCAGTCACTGTCTGTATAGCCGTCATTAACCACCAAAAACTGCCGGCAAAAGCAAAGCCCAAGATACGGCATGGAGACCATGTAATGGATCACTCACACAGGTGCATGTAGGGTTTGTGCTCCAGGGCACTTGGAGAACAGTGCAAGAAGGTTGATGGCAAAGACGATGTCCGGATGGGTGGTTGTGGCTAGGTACATGAGTGAGCCAAAGAGTCGCAGGTACAGGGTCACGTCCAGTGGCTCCCCCAGCCGGACAAGGTCCACCTGCTTTAGGCCATCGTGTCCATTGGGTGTGATGGGTGTGGAGATGGTGGTCACTGCACCAAGGAGGTTTATGGGCTGCTCTCTTGTAACAATTGCATAAAGGGCCTGGTGAATTTGGAACTTCCATCTCCGGCAGTCAGGCACAATCTCCACCCCGATAGATACAGCTGTAGGACCAAGGTCCTTCATCCTGTAGAAGGTCTGAAGGCCATTGACTTTGGCCAGGATGACAGTGAATTTCCCAGCTGCATTAGCCTTCTTCACGGCCTCCTCTACTATGAGAATCAACAGCTGGAACTTGCAACACAAGGGTTTTTTCATCCCCGCCATAGCTTATCTTTCTGGATGAAATTGACTGGAGATAGGTAGTACAGCCTTTGTAGCCACGGTGATGAGACTCCACTTACCACACCTGCTGCATTGACTGGATATGTGGGCGGAATTTCCTTGCAATCAAAGGTATTGGCGCCACACATACCACAATTCTCTCTTAGACCTTGAAGCTGCTTGATGGAGCAGCCTCGTTGTGCCAACCCCGCACCTTTTTTGCAATGCACCATGACGGTTGGGCATTGGGGATTGTGCAGTGCTAGTGGAGAGCCTGCATGAACCAGTCTCCATGCATGTCACTAGAGCATGAATCTAAAATGTGCTTCTGAGGACGCACTACCTTATCCTGCACTGTGCAAACCTCCTCTTTCCACGCGGGGTTATGGGAATATGCGTGCTCCGGTCCTGATGTTGCACTCACCAAGGAATCAAGCTCCTTGTGGGCTACTCCACGTTTGACACTGTGTGAAATCTGGATACCTGAAGCCACCATTGGCATCACTCAAATGATACCCAGCTACCCATGACATGAGCATCGCAACGTAATCCTCAGATGGATGATATGATGCACACGTGTCTGAAACCTCTGTTCCTCCCATTGTAGGTATGTCTGCTTTGAAATCTGGTGTCCCATCGACATTTGCTGCTACCAATACAACAACAAAGACACCCGGAGCTGATGGCGTATCTACAACCTGTAGATCTGTCGATGTTGCTGTTGCTGGGATCACCTCCCCTGCCAGAATCCGCGTAACATATACATATACATATATACATATATATATATATATATCTATATCTATATCTATGTCTATATCTATATCTATATCTGGATCTATATCTATATCTATATCTATGTCTATATCTATATCTATATCTATATCTGTATCTACACTGGTGCGGTAGCCGGTGCTGTCCGTGCTTCTGTCTCTTTTGCTGACAGTAGGGTCATGAGAGGAGTCGTGCACACCTTCATGTTTGTAGTCAGTGTGCACATACTCTCCTTGTCAACCTCTGGGATCACAGAATCTGGTACGTTCATTGACATGCCCAAGCCAAGGTGGGCGCATCATGTCGTCAAGCACTAGCCCGTTTGGAGCAACTGGTCAAAGAAGTGTCATTGTGTGAAGTGTCAACGCACACCAAAGATTGAGGATGGAGAGGATGGCTGAAGCCTGCGATGGCAGGTCCGATGTGTCAAGGCTCCAGATAGCAACGGTCTTGAAAACGGGTCCTGACATGGGAGGCCGCAAACCACTCTTGGTATTGCAACCAAGATAGCCTATCACCCTCGAACGAGGGATCCACACTGTACGTTTGTTCAGTTTGCAACCTCACAAAGTCTGCATGAAGGTCTTTTGTTTCTATCCTTTGTTGGACACTCTATGAAGAGTCTCAAGGGCAAGAACTGTAAATGGATGCATGCAGAATACACGCTTTTATACTTGCCGAGCTTTGCTAATGCTAATGCTTGCAGTGGCTCCACAGGAGCCAACCTCAACACGCACTCCTACTTGGCGCGTCCTGAGACCGCCAAGAATCTGTTCTTCTTCTATGCCCCATGGCCACTGCTATGGCTTGAAAGACAGGTTGGGCATGCAGTGCTCCCTTGAAGTATGTCCCCCAAACCTTGTTCGTGGTGCAAGTCCAAGCAAGACACCAGAAGTGTAGTGCAAGGGATAGCATGTTGGACTTAGGGACAACAGGTCCTGTGATCGAGCCTTGATGTGCGCATGAGGTTTCTTTACCTTCCAGCACAGGGGAAGTTTCTTATACATTTCTCCATGCATGAGGAGAGTGCGCCACTTGGCGGTCAGTGGATGCGCCAATTGGCGGACTAGTGAGGTGGTGTGGAGTGACCACCCGAAAAGTGTCACTACCCACACACCTTAGAAGCCAGGCCTAGGACTATATGTACCAGGCTCATTCCTCATTCTAATTACACAATCTGGCCTTAGATGCTCCTCACAGAGTTGTCCAACTAAGGAACAGTATAAAGAAGACACTCGTTGGTCTAAGCCCCACGAGTTAGTCTTTGACTAGCACCTCGCGTGAAAGTAACCAAGTGTTGAGTGGACAAAGTTGCTAATAAGTGATTGCCTAGGAACTGCTGAGTGTGGNTGAAGTTTCTTATACATTTCTCCATGCATGAGGAGAGTGCGCCACTTTGCGGTCAGTGGATGCGCCAATTGGCGGACTAGTGAGGTGGTGTGGAGTGACCACCCGAAAAGTGTCACTACCCACACACCTTAGAAGCCAGGCCTAGGACTATATGTACCAGGCTCATTCCTCATTCTAATTACACAATCTGGCCTTAGATGCTCCTCACAGAGTTGTCCAACTAAGGAACAGTATAGAGAAGACACTCGTTGGTCTAATCCCCACGAGTTAGTCTTTGACTAGCACCTCCCGTGAAAGTGACCAAGTGTTGAGTGGACAAAGTTGCTAACAAGTGATTGCCTAGGAACGGCTCAGTGTGGAACCGTGATCCTGAGGGTGATATCTTCTCCTGGTTGAAATGCTAGGAGCGGACGGCAGGTGCTATTGTGTCGGCCCTGTTTTCTCGTCCGTTTGCCTCAAGCCGGCTGACAGAATTATCCTCATGACAGGCTCAAGGAAGCTTTGTAGAAGCGTTTTGTCCCATTCTGGGCCACAAAGTCAATTGCGGCTGACGCGGGGTCTGAACCTGCAATCCATGAGATCCGACAACTGTTTCTACTAGGCCACAAAGGTGTGTTTCCTGTGATGATCTCCGGGGGACATACCCATGACGAGCAGTGTATTCCTAGCATATCTCGGAATATACCAAGGGGATGTACTCCATAGAGCATTGCATGCCTTATTTGTCCGTACAGCTAGCCAGCTAGCTAGCTAGCCAATGGACAACATGCATACCACTCAACAAATCTCTCCCTTGCACCTCTGTGCATCTCTGATTCACCGGACTCCATCAATGTGTTGTGGCTCACCCTTCCTTTGCAGCACTCCTCATGCCGAAACCACAAATGCCTGCACAGTGCAAGTCCCTTTGTAAGGTCTTGGTGATGCAGTCAGCAAGCATGCTGTTGATTCTGCAGTATTGCAAGTCCACCACGTTCTTCATGACCAAGTAACGTGATTAGTGGTAACGCATGTCCATGTGCTTCATTCACCAGGAGATGATATCATCTACAGCCATCCAGATGGCGCTCATGTTGTCCACGTGTATGAGCATGGAGTCTTTGGCTGGTTGGTTTAAGCCCGAGGAGTTAGTCCTTGACTGGCACCTCGCAATGTGACCAAGTGTTAAGTGGACAAAGTTGGTAGCAAGCCTAGGAACTGCTCAGTGTGGAACCATGATCCTGAGGGTGATACATTCTCCTAGCTAAAATGCTAGGAGCGGACGGCAGGTGCTCTTGTGTCGGCCCTGTTTTCAAGTCCATTTGCCTTAGGCCGGTTGACAAAGGGTTATGTGCCCACGGTGACCAGTTGTAAGGCACGCTTCACTCAACTCTGGTACACTCTCTCTAGATGCATACGCCGGATCCATCAGCTCTATCAGGTCCATCAACTCCATCAGCTTCATGGGCTCCAACGGCTTGGTCTGCACTCAGCACACAGGGACCAAGCACAAGCTCTGCCCTTGGAGGCACGACCCTCGTGTCCCAACCAGGACAAGCTCTGCCCTTGGTGGCAAGACCCTGGGTGTCTTGGTGTAGATATATTCTCTATCTGCAGGTGAACTTCGGCTCAAGGGGTAAGCAACGGATCTGCATCCTAAAACCGGTAGCAGACATCAGCTAACATCAGCCTACATTGGCCTCAATGCAGCAGAGACGTGGGAAGCAGACAAGGGCAACAAAAATGGTTGACCCATCAGGAGGAGTGGGGGCTACCGCTGGGCAGTCCTCAAACTCAACAGTGGCTACCACAGGGCAGACCACTTGAGTAAATGTGAGTACTACGTCACTGTTGCAAGGCCTTGGACCCTTGGGAGGAATCCCCATTTTTGAGGGGACTGACTTCCCCCTTTGGAGATGGCAGTTCGAGCTGGCAATGAAAGTGCGCGGCCTCATCAAGCTTTTGAAGGGAGAGGAGCAGGTTCCTGCAGATGGCTCACCGGAGCACGAGGCATGGATGGAACCGAATGATATTGTCATGTCATTCTTCAGCAATGCGATTGCTAAGAAGTATGTTCCCATCATTGCCGGGTACACGCTGGCTTTCAGAGCTTACGACAAGCTCAAGCGCATGCACCAATCCACCTCCCTCGGGAACAGATTATTCATCCTACAACGGCTGATCAGCATGCGGGTGAGTGAGGGAAAATCAATCTCCGAATTCCTACACGAGTTTGAAGGACTCCTTGGCGAGGCTCACCAGATGAACTGGGACCTTGATGAAAACATGCAAGCCATGATCCTCCTCATGGCGCTACCGGAGAGCTGGAGCCCAATGATCACCGTCATGGGTGGTTGGAAGGAGGATGACCTGATGTACACGGCAGTGTTCAAGTACATGCGAAACGAGGCCATGCGCCGCAGCGGAAGTGAGGCTATCTTCTCAGCCTATGCCGCTCGCTACGGTGGCCGCGGGAGCACAGGATCAGCCTCTGGTCAGAAAGCCGCAAGCGGAAGCGGTGGCGGCGGAGGCAACAATGGTGGCAAGGCTCCCAAGCGACAGGGCAACTGCCGCAACTGCGGCAAACCTGGGCACTGGGCAAGAGAGTGCAGGTCGCCAAAGAAGGAAGACGGCGGAAGCAGTGGGAACAAAGGTAGAAAAAAGGGTGGCAAAGAAGCCACCAACATGATGGCACAGAGCACGCCACCGGCAAAAGGAGCGGCGCTGCTCAGGCCAGGAGCTTTTGGGCTCGACTCCGGCACCGATCATCACTCCAGCAACGACCAGGCTGGATTTGTCTCAATCGGTTCCACCGAGCGGCGGTTCAGATGCGCGAACGGTAGCGTTGTGTACGCAAAGGGCGTAGGAGACAAGCTGGTGAGCATCAACCTCAACGGTGTGGAGAAGGATCTACGGCTACGTGACGTGGTCTACATGCCCTCGTTTGCGGCAAACCTCCTGTCCATGTCAAAAACAACAGTCAACGACATGACGGTGGTGTTCACACAGGAGAAGGCGGTCAACGCCTGGAACGAGGACATCAAGGTCCTCTATGACAACAGAGATCTCATGGCACAGGTTCCACGGGTTGACGGGCTCTACGTATTGCAGAGAACGGCAGCAAAGAGCTCGGAAGACGGGGGTCATGTAGGTGCAGCGGAGGCAGTGATCTCGGTAGCACCACAAGAGGGCACACCAACGAAAAATGAAAAATCATCCTCTGCTGCAAAGGACGAAGACGCCAATCTATGGCATAGACGCTTTGGGCATGTTGCAAACAGCACGCTCCAAGTCATCCAGCAGTAACAGCTGGTCCGCTGCATGGATGGTTGCAAGAAGGATGCGGTTGTATGTGGTAGACTGTGTGATCCTTGCCTCCAAGGCAAGACCAAGCAAACGCTCTCTGAGCGCAACGGTCGCCGCGCAGAAT
This sequence comes from Penium margaritaceum, assembly GCA_023375785.1. Taxonomy (NCBI): domain Eukaryota; kingdom Viridiplantae; phylum Streptophyta; class Zygnematophyceae; order Desmidiales; family Peniaceae; genus Penium; species Penium margaritaceum. Next base: position 93,861 of record SZWC01001578.1, on the reverse strand, counting down.
CAGCCCTTGACCTGATTCACACCGACGTGTGCAGACCCTTTCGCACGGCCTCAAACGGTGGTAGCAAGTATTTCCTGACCTTAATCGATGACCAGAGCCGCAAAGTGTGGATCGTCTTCCTCAAAACAAAGGGAGAGGTCCGAAAAACATTGCAGGAGTTTGTCGCCATGGTGGAGCGGCAGATTGGAAAGAAAGTCAAAGCAATGCAGAGCGGCAACGGCGGAGAGTATGAGGCATGCAAGGGCTGGTTGTGGCAACATGGGATCAACCACCAGCCCACAATGTCTTACACACCGCAGAGCAATGGTGTTGCCGAACGGATGAATCAGACCAACCTCGGCTTGGTGCGTAGCATGCTCTTTGATGCAAAGCTTCCACCGCGGTTCTGGGCGGAAGCGGCAAGAACGGCATGCTATCTCGTCAACCTGACTCCTGCGGCTGCCCTGGGCAGGCGCAGAAAGAAAAAGGGCAAGCAACAGATGACGCCACAAGACGTTTGGTCAGGGAAGTAGCCGGACACATCACACCTGAAAGTGTTCGGCTGCATCGCATGGGCAAAGGTCCAGGCGGGTGAGGGTGCCGGTAAGCTGGATGCAAGAGCGCAAAAGTGCGTTATGGTGGGCTATGAGACGGCCCACAAGACGTACCGCTTGTGGGACCTGGCAGGAAGAAGACTCATCACCAGCCGGGACGTAACCTTTGACGAGGGGAAACCAGGCAAGGAAGGGATGCTTGATCCCACGGAAGCTCCAGAACAGGGAGAGTGGTTGGTGCTGCTAGAGTCAGGTGCTCAAGCTCCTGAAAACTGGCAAGTGGTGCCAGTGCGGCAGGCCGTGAAGAAGAGTGGTGTGGCAGGGGGAGCGGCTGCGCAGGCTGACACAACGGCGAGCTCTGACACGGAGTCGGAGACGTCCGAGGCCTCTGAGACCAGCTCGGAGGCCACTGGCTCTTCAGAAGAAGAGAACTTAACTTCAGGGCAGCTAGCAGCACAGGAGCAACAACATTGCGAAGATCCACCAGCACTGCAACGTCGCAGCACACGACAAAGAAAACAAACTCCAAGGTACGACGCTGATATCGGAAGCTGGACTGAACTGAGCTGGTCCTGTTTGGCTTAGGAAGAGCCACTCACTGTGGCTGAGGCGCTAATAAGGCCCGATGCGGCCAAGTGGAAGGAGGCGGTGGACAGCGAGCTCGCATCCATCGAAGAAAATGGCACATGGGTACTGGTGGACAGACCCGCTAACGCTCACGTGGTAGGCTTAAAGTGGGTGCTCAGGATGAAGCGGAAGCAAGATGATAGCATCGACAAGTACAAGGCAAGGGTCGTGGCAAACGAATTCTCACAACGCGCAGGGTCTGAGTACGATGAGACCTTCGCACCGGTCGTCACGTTTGCTTCCACCAGGTCCCTGCTTGCTGTCGCTGTCGCCAAAGACCTTGAGATCCACGAGATGGATGTGAAGACAGCCTTCCTTTATGGGAAGCTCGACAAGGAGGTGCTAATGGAGGTACCGGAAGGTGTCAAAGCACCCGAGGGTAAGGTGTGCAAGCTGGTGAAGGTATTGTACGGGCTGAAACAAGCCCCATGGATCTGGTACAAGGAGATGGACAGCTTCATGGCTGAGATCTCCTTCGCACATTGCAAGAATGACCCCAGCGTCTATGTGCGGGAGGACGAACGTGGCTTTCTACTTGTGGCGTTGTACATGGATGATCTTATCATGTGTTCTTCCTCGCAAGAGGCCCTCACGGACCTCAAGAAAAATCTGGCCAGCAGATTTAAGATGAAGGACATGGGACCTCTCGAGTACTACCTCGGGATTGCTGTTCACCGCAACCGCAAGGCAGGCACCATCGAGCTCAACCAGACCAAGTACATCATGGACATCGTGAAGCGTTACAACATGGAGGACTGCAAGCCCGTCAGCACCCCCATGCCCTCCGACTGCAAGCTCTCCTCCATGTCACTAAGCAACGAGGCAGACCGGCAGGAGATGCAAAACATTCCATACCAGTCCGCCGTTGGGAGCCTCATGCATGCGATGGTGGGAATGCGACCTGACATTGCTTATGCAGTGGGTCAGGTGAGCAGGTTTGTGGCCAACCTTGGGCCAGAACATTGGCAAGTCGTGAAGCAGATTTTCCGCTACCTCAAAAATACCCAGCATGTTGGACTTCGGTTTGGAGATCTAGAAGGATCAGACTTGCTCCGACTGACATGCTACACAGACGCGGACTGGGGAGGACGGATTGATGCCAGGAAGTCCACCTCAGGGTTTGTGTGTCTTCTCAATGGTGGTGGGGTCTCGTGGGCAAGCAGGAAGCAGGACTGTGTCTCGCTTTCTAATGCTGAGGCGGAGTACATTGCACTCTACAAACTGTGCAAGGAAACACAATGGCTTCGGTGTTTTCTTGATAAGATCAAGGCACCACAAGAGGAAGCAACCGTCATCCGCATCGACAACCAAAGTGCCATCGCTATGGCAGAGGACGACATGATCTCCTGGCGTACAAAGCACATCGATATTTGGTACCACTACTCACGTGACCTTGTTGCCAAGGGTGTCATGGAACTGAAGCACGTCGCAACCAAGAAAATGCTTGCGGACATCTTGACAAAGCCGCTAGACAGCGACTTGCATGTTGTAGGTGCTTGAGGAGTCGGCATGGTGGATGCAAGAGATGAGAACTAAAGACCATGAAAAATGACATGCACAAACACAACCTGGATCTACAGGTTCATGCCGAAGAAAACTAGCACAGCAGGTGGCCTAAGGTGCACGGCAGAGATTGTTGTTCTTCTATGCCCCATGGCCACTGCTATGGCTTGGCGGACAGGTTCACATGCACTGCTTCCTTGCAGTAAGTCCCCCAAATCTTGTTTGTGGTGCAAGTCCAAGCGAGACACGAGAAGTGTAGCGCAACGGATAGCATGTTGGACTTAGGGACAACCTACTCACTTGTCCCACATCATAGCAGATGTCAGGAGGAGTCCCTACCATGGCGTACATGATGCTGCCCACGGTGGACTGGTAGGGGATGTCTTGAATCTCCCTTCATTCCACTCTGTTGGTTGGCGAAATGGACGCCTTCAGCTTTGCATCAGTGGACATTGAGGTATTAACAAATTTTCAGTCATCCATGTGATTGCGCTTCACTACCTCACCGATGTATTTGGTTTGGTTGAGTTTGACAATGCTTGCTGCTCGATTGCGGTGGATAGCAATGCCAAGGTGGTACTCGAGAGGATCCATGTCTTTTATCTTGAACCTTTTGCTGAGGTCAGACTTTAGCTCATCTAGTAGTTCGAACAATGAGGACCACAGGATGAGATCATCCACATACAGTGTAACCAGCATCAGCCCTCTCCCATCATCGCACACGTACATGCTTGGGTCATTCTGGCAATGCACAAAGGAGAGACCGGTCCTGAAACCGTCCATCTCTTTGTACCACATCTTTGGGGCCTGTTTCATAGCGTAGAGTGCTTCCACCTGTTTAACATTTGCCCCTCTGCATGCCTAAGTGCGTCACCGGGAGGCGTCAACGAGCCACCAAAGAGAAGAAATTCCTTGTCGATGGATCTCGCAACTCCTGGATCTATCAAATCCTAACATGGAGGACTGCCCCTAAAATTTGATGAGTTACTGGATCCGTTGGAAGTTGTTTCATTGGAATCGGAATAGTAACGTGGGAGATATGGACTTCAAACGTTGGGGTGTGCGCTGCGGCTCTGGGAGCTAGCCGCGGTATGACTGCCGGTGAATAATTGACCGAAACGAGCAACAAAATGCCGTCTGGGGATTTTGCTCCAAAAGGACTACCGAGGCGTCCAGGGATGATCCGCCGGATTTTAGGTGTGCAGTCTTGTTACTAAGGGACTCAGCCAAAATCCTGGCTCGGAGTCCGAAACTTAGTAGTACCATTTGTTAGTCGGGGACTTAGTCAAGTTTCCGACTACAGGTCCGCGAACATGTTAGGAACCAAATCAATCTCCATCACCAAACACAATGATTAACTCATTGAAACAGACCTCAAAGGCGCGAGAGGAACTGCCAGTACACGTAGGGACATGTGCGCCTCTGGAATGTGGTTTTGATGGGTCCTTGATGTGTGAGGGTGCCTCGGCGGGCGACGTGATGCACAACGTCGATTGAGCTGCTGGTTTGGGGTGTTGCACTATGGCTCACGTAGCGGGAGCTACGGTGATTCGAATTGCGCATGGTTTTGTGCAATGGAGAGCTCATGACTAGCCCTAAAAATGTTCAGACCATGTGCATGGTCAAAAACGTATACAAAATCGAGCTCTTCTCTCCCTAAAAGTGACTGTCTTGCAGCTCTCTTCCACTTCAAGAAACATAGCAGGAGGCGACCAGAAGGCTCACGCTTTGACTCAAAACCACCCGCACAAAATATAGCCAAAAGCACAAAAGACCAGTCGGGCCACGTTGGCACTGCACCCCAATTTCTGACAATGGGTTGTGGGCCTACAACCTTGACCGGTCCACACATTTCTCGCGGCTTTCCCAATGGACAGAATCGTCGTTGGGAAAGACATCACCGTCAAGCTCTACGGTCCCGGAGTTGAAGACTGCACAAATGGCGTAGAAGGAGACGCAGCCCATTCAGGAGCATGCAGGTGGCCCTGGCTACAGGCTATTAAGGTGGTACTTCGACTCGCGCATCAGGGACTGCTGGAGGTCATGAAGGGAACGGAAGTCCTTGACAAAGCAACGGCGACGGAAGTGCAGAAGGAGGCCTTCGCAAAGAAGAACACGGAGGCGCTCATGCTACTGGTGTCCATGACGGCGGAGTCACAGTGGGGCTACCTCCAAGGCTACAAGTTGGCACCCAAAGCTTGGCAAAAACTCTCTGCCATCCATCAATCCAAGTCGCTAGGGAACAAAATCTTTGCAATGAAGCAACTCCCGATGGTGAGAATAGAGGAGGATGATGATGTCATCACCGCCATGCAGCAGATCGAGTCACTTGCCTCACACTACAATGACGTGGGATGGATGATCGACACACAGTTGTAGGCGATGGCCCTCCTCATGGCCCTGACAGTTGGAGCCCTCTCATCACAGTCTTGTGAGGATGGGCAGAGGACAAGCTCAACTATGGCGCGGTCGCAGAGTACATCCACAATGAGGCGTAGCGACGAAGCTACGGGGAGTCCTCGTCGTCCTCGTCGGCCCTCGTCACCAAAATGCGTGGTGACGGAAGCGGGGCCAAGGGAGGTGGCAAACATGGCGGCGGCAAGAAGGATCCCAAGAAGGGTGCGTGCCAAAATTACGGCAAGGAGGGCCACTGGGCCCGTGAGTGCACCCAGGAGGCAAAGGAAGGCAGCAAGGATGCCAAAGGCTTGAAGGCGCTCCTCAACAGCACCCAAAACCACTACCTCAGGAAGGCCAACCGGCGATGCCTTGAATCCGGAGCCGAGGAGCATACCCAGGTCGAAAAGGTTTGGTTCATCAACTACACCAAGTCCAGAAAATCCATGGTGGTTGTAAACAACAAGATCGAGCCGGTGGCTGGCCAAGGAGACCTGTACGTGGAGGTGGTGGTTGGTGGGAAGCGGGTGCAGCGCGTCATCAAGGGCGTGTAGCACGTAATCGGCTTGGCTGAAATTCTAGGTGTGAGCCGCCTGACTGACAATGGGTACAAGGTGCTCTTCAGGAGAAGAGGGACAGTCGTGCGGAAGGACGGTGGTGGCGAGCCTGTGCTGGAGGCTAAGCACAAGGGAGGAGTTTACATTGTGGAGACCAATGTGATCTCCGCGGCGACAAATTCAGCATACTTACGCACCGTCAACCTGGCCAAAGAAGGGGGAGCTGATCAAGAGCTCTGGCACCGACGACTACGGCATTCCTCACTTGCAGTTGTCAAGGAGATGGCAAAGCACGAGCTGGTACGCGGCCTCGTCATCGATGGTGCGGAATAGGCGACAGATGCAGCAAAGCACAAAATGGGCAAGCCTTACATTTTGGACAAGGTGCGGCGCAAACCGTTCAACGAGAATGTGAATTGTGCCTCGGACCTGCTAGAGGTCATGCACAGCGACGTGTGTGGTCCATTCAAGACGGCGTCAAAGAGAGGCGTGCATTACTTTGTCACCTTCATTGATGACTACAACAAAAAACTCTTCTTGTACTTCATGAAGCGGAAAGGCAAGGTCTTGGACCGGCTGAAGGAGTATGTCGGCGCGGTGGAGAGGTAGACTGACCGAAAGGTCAGAGTGCTACGCAATGACAATGGCGGAGGGTACGTGGGCTGTAGCGGGTGGATGAAGCAGCAGGACATAAAATGGGGACAAACTATGCCGTATTCACCTCAGTCAAATGGCGTGGCGGAGCGGGCAAACCAGACGCTGCCGAACATAGTATGGATCATGTTGGTGGATGCAGAATCGTTGCAAGGCTTTTCGGTGAAATCTGTGCTTACGGTGAGCTACACCATCAATCTCACTCNCAAAAAACTCTTCTTGTACTTCATGAAGCGGAAAGGCAAGGTCTTGGACCGGCTGAAGGAGTATGTCGGCGCGGTGGAGAGGTAGACTGACCAAAAGGTCAGAGCGCTACGCAACGACAACGACGGAGGGTACGTGGGATGTAGCGGGTGGATGAAGCAGCAAGGCATAAAATGGGAACAAACTATGCCGTATTCATCTCAGTCAAATGGCGTGGCGGAGCGGGCAAACCAGACGCTGCTGAACATGGTATGGACCATGTTGGTGGATGCGGAATCGTTGCAAAGATTTTGGGTGAAAGCTGTGCGTACGATGAGCTACACCATCAATCTCACTCCTACAGCAGTGCTAAAGGGGAAGAGCCACGAAAAGATGCCGCAGGAGGTTTGGAGCGGGCGCAAGCTAAGTGTGGCACACCTGAAAGTGTTTGGGTACAAGGCGTATGCAATGGTGCAGGTTGTGCAGGGGCGCGATAGCAAGCTCGAACCACGGGCAAATTCGCATCTCTTCCTTGGTTATGAGAGCGCACATAAGGTATAGAGGCTTTAGGACATGCACAAGGAGGAGGTAATCCGCAGCCGAGACATAAAGTTCTACAAGCAGCAGAGCTACATCAAGAGCAACGACGTGGGCATCAATGTTGTCCTCTATCCTACGAACGCTACAGCGATGTTCACAACGAACAACAATGTAGCCCATGTCCAGGCCATCGAGGTGGGTGGAAAGCAACTACAGCAGGAATGAGGGGACCAAAGTTACAAACACCAACATATGGCCATTTTTTATAGCAAAACTCGTTCAAGTTAATTCGGATGTTAGTCTGTGAGCAGTCATTGGAAAAGCTTAACAGAGTATTCACATACTGTTAACATTTTGATCACGAATTTTATGCAACTGATAATACACTTACAATTCTTCCTGGATTTGCATTCTGAACTGCACAGGTTTCATTCACAGACAATGTAACACTTAGGTTTTCAGCATTGCACGGAACTGTTTGATGAAGACAAAAACAAATCCAAACACAATGGGCAATGTCAAGGTCAAAGAGAAGAATAGAATTCTTTGGTTCACATAGAAAGAACACAATGTCTACTTCCTTCCACGACCACGCTTAGCTGCCTTGTCCATGGAACCGAGCCGTTTTGTGCTAGAGGCACGAGCAGGGGCATTGCCACTACCGAGGGCTGCATTCTCATGGCTAGTGTTGGTGGCAGCCTCTGCACCTCCCTCATCTGCCTGAGTAGAAGGCGTTGCTGCTATTGCATCTGTGCCATGTGTGCCTTCTGCTGCAAATGTTGCTTCAGCTACAGACATTGTCTCTGCGGCGGGTGTTGGAGTTGCAGGTATTGTTGCAAGTTGGGAAGTTCCAGCTGCAGCTGCTGCTGCTGTTGTTGCATCTGCCCCCGCAGCTGCTGCACGTGCTGTCTGGGTGCAGCTGCTCTGCCTGCTGCTAGAAGCCGGGGTAGGGGTCTCTTGGCGCATGCATACACGGCGAGCATGTGGCAGCATGGGCGTGTCCACAAGAACACGGATGTTTGCTTGCACTTCCACGACATCATCATCTCCCTCTGCTACGTTGAAGTCATCCTCTTCATCCTCCCCCTCCCCACTGTCACTGCTGTCCTCTTCACCCACATTCAGGAGCTCCACCTCCTCTCCATCCTCCACGATCTCCCCATCTTCTTCACTGACGTCTCCATCATCTGCTTTTGACTCTGCTCCTCCTTCTGCTGCCGTCATCTGCTGACTTGCTGCTCGCCCGCCGCTCTTGCCATAGTGCTTGCACAACCTCACGTTGCAGCGGACGAGCAGCTCCAGCGTTGACACCAACAAGCGGTTCCTACGTGCAGTGTGCACAAGCTCATGTGTGGAGAACACTCTCTCACATTCAGAAGATGAACACGGTTGAGACAAAACCTTCAAAGCGAGGTCACGCAACGTGGGCATGCAGTGCATGTAGTTGACGTGCCATTCCACCGGAGTCATGCTCCTGCACTGCACCTTTGCCATAGCAGCCACAGCCTTTGCATTCTTCGATGCAGTGACAGAAGGGACTAGGTTCACCATGACTTGGCCTCTCTAGAAGGCTGAGATCTCATGCAGCAGGTCATCATCCTTCTCAGCCGGCACAAGTGCATCCATCACTGCTTGCCACACTTGCATGGTTGCAGAATCCAGTGACAGATCGTTACCGAAGTGCTCGGGATACATGCGTCTCGCTGCGGCATACAACGGACATGACATATCCTTTATCCAGCGTGCATTCAGTCTGGCCAGGGCAAACTGCACATGAGACTTAGCCACTTTGGATGGCTTCCTGCCCTTCTTCTCACACAGCACTTTCAGCTCTTCAGAACAGTCCAAAAGGCCCTCATAGATCTCACCTGCTGAACCACCCCTTCTGTCTGCCACCCGCAATGCCCGCACCAGTGGCTCCAGAAGATCCCGGAGCTGGCGTACCTGAACCCAGAAGACACGGCGACGGATGAGCCGCCGCACCTCCTTTTTCCTGCTTTTGAACCCCGCATCCCTCCTCATCCCCATCTGCTTCCACAAGTCTGTATCCACCATTGTCTCCAAGTTCTCCTTCTGGTGAAGCAGACGGTCGACCATCTCAAAGGTGGAGGCAAACCTTGTCTCACAGCGTGGCACAAGCATCTTACCACCAGTCCGCTCACAAAGCCAGGAGCGAGGCAAGTCATTGTTCCGCACGTACGACACCACCTTCTCGCATCGGCCAATGATGGCCACACCCCAGTTGGTCTTTGCAATGTCCTTCATGACAAGGTCGATGTTGTGCCCGCAGCATCCTTGGAAAAACAGCTGCGGGTGCTTCTCCTCGAGGTCGGTGAATGCTTTTTTGTTGGTGGATGTGTTGTCACAAATGACAGACACCACCTTGCCAACCCCCACGATGTTGATGGCTGCTTCAATCATGCTGGCGGTATGATCTGCGTCCCGGCTGAGGCCACTGGCGTCGCGCGAAAACAGGTGGACAGACCCTTGGGCGTTGCAAGACATTGCGTTGTAAATGGGTCTGACCTGGCGGTCAGACCACTCGTCCACGGCTACGGAACACCCATAGATATCCCACGCCTGCTTCAACGGAGCATCAAGCTCCTCCAGCTCCCTATCCAGCTTCGGGGGCAGGTCCTTGACAACTCTGGTACGGCTGGGGAGCCTCAAGCCAGAGGTAGTTCTGCGTGCAGACTTCACCACCTCCAGCAACACTCATTCACGGCAGAAGGAGATTGGTGCTGCGTGGATAGCCATCAGCTTGACTATGTCAAGCTGGCACCTGTCGTTGTGGCCGCGCTCAAGGTGCTGATCCATGCTCGACTGCCGGAACGAGGATGCCCTTTTGATGTCGAAAATGGGGACCATTTCAGAGGGGCTGGCTGTGGTGTGGCTGTCACTGCGGTTGGTCTGTCGCGGGGTAGGCATTTCGTCGTCACTGTCGGCCTCCGGTATGACCCCAGCTGCTGCTGCTGCGCTCTCCCTCTGGTGTTTCTCCCAGAGCTTCACCCAAGCCACGGGTTTGTCTTTTGTTCCCCATTCTGCTCCAAGTCCCTTGTAGAGCTGGACGTTCTGAGGTTTCCATCCAGCAGGTGGGGCAGCCTCACGATCCAACCCGAGTGCGTCTCGAGCTGTGGGTGGTGGGTACGGGCACTTCCCAATGTTCTGGTTGTCGCCGCTGAAATGACCGCGGATGCGGTCACATGTCCCGGACTTGACGGTGCCACATGATCCGCACCTCCAGCCGGCTTTCTTGGTCTTCGTGGGGATGGGCTCGCAGTGCTTGCTGAGCTCCTTTGTGAGGTAGTCTCCGCTGCACTGGCGTTTTCGAGGTGGGTTCCACCGAGATGCGTCAAAGGAGGCGTCCGTCACACCTGATGATGGAGCTGGTGACTGGATTGTTCCAGCAGCTGAGGAAGCACCCCTAGACGGTTGAGAAGAGGACCCGGACGGTTGGGACGCCATCCTAGTACGACACTAAGTGTCGCACCAGGCAACGAACAGAAGGGTAGCGTGTTACCGACGGGCTATGAACAACTGCAGTGATACTCGCGCGCTTGGCCCATGCAACAGTGCGCATCCGCTCTCGTTTCAGGTCCATGGTACGAGGGCGTGGAGTTTTTCACAGTATGAAAACGAATACGCAAACCGTGAAAAGAAACCGAGAACCAATGGTTCACGTTATTCATTGGACTCCAATAACTGCGAAAAGAAAACGTGAACCAATGGTTCACGTTTTTTATTGGACTCCAATAACTTTTCCGCCTCATGTAAGATTCCCCCTTATTATGTCACTTGAGATGTTTTCACATTGTGAAGTTAATTTACAGAACAAGTATGAATGCTTTAAACCGTGAGTTAGTTGTCACTGTGGGTTTGTCTAGTGTGTAATAATTTTATCATGTTAAAAAAGCTCCGAAACTAATATCCAGTCTATCGGTGGACAGATTGTACACCTGGACGTTGAACACTTCCATGCTATTCGTTCACTGAATTCAGACACGCCGATGCCGTGTTAATCAACCAATGGCTGGCTAGGCATGGCTGACCGGTATCATGCATGCATGCTCACCTGCTTGCATGGTGCAGTGCAACAAATGCTGTGGCTTATCTGTCACAGTAGGCTCGCACGACGGCGGTATCGAGTGCGAACTTGAAGTGTCGATTTTTGCAAAAATACCCAAGTCCCTGAACACGGTCCCCAAGTGTCCAGAATCACCATTCTTGGGTGACCCGGGTTGAGTTTTGGCCCTACAACTCAACGAAGTAGTAACGATGTAGCTCGTTGCTACGTTGTCATTGTAGGGCTCCTACAACGGGCAACGAGGGCAACATAGGTGGGCATGGTGGACTCTCCAAATACGGGGGAGTGGTTCCAACTCCTTCACTACAAGAAGGAGCCGGCGGACGCTAAAGTTGCGGATGCGACATCAGAGTGTGAAGGTGTACCAGTGGTGGCAGCCAATGCAGAGGACTCCAATGACAATCAAGTTGATGAGGAGATCCACCGGAGGGATCCGGAGGATGAGGCACCGAGGGTGCCAAGGCACGCACTCCTGGCAGAGAGTGCATCGGGTGTCAGTGCAAAATCCACCGGTCGCACCAGTCGTTCGGACAATGTTTCGCTAGAGCGAGAGAGATCTTTGGGGAGCCGTATGGTCAATGATTCACCAGAGTGTGCTGAGTCGGAAGGATTGCATAGGAGTGACGATGCACCATAGAAACTACCGCACCGTAGTGGGAGGTAGTGAAGAGCGGGGAAACACTTCGACGCAAGTACCGGCCGATGGATAGGCATGACGCGGTGCATGCTGGCTGCATCAAGGGAGCCACCTACCATGCAAGAGGTGCTTACACGGCCAGAAGAGGATCAATGGGATGCAACCATCAAATCAGAGCTGGCTAACATGACAGAAAATGATACGTGGGAGCTGGTTGACAGGTTGAAAGATGCCAAGTTCATCAGCTTAAAGTTGGTCTTTAAGACCAAGTTCACAAAAGAAGGTGTGGTTGACAAATACAAGGCACGACTGGTGGCAAGGGGGTACGCAAAGCATAAGGGCAAGCACTACGATGAGACATTTGCTCTTGTCGCCAGATTCTCAGGCATCCGGGCGACCCTTGCGGTGGCGGCCGCGAAAGACATGGAGCTCCACCAAATGGACATAAAGACAACTTTCCTCAATGGTATCCTACACAAAGAGATCTACATGGAGGTACAAGAGGGGGTGGAGGCAACGTAGCAAGGTGTGTAAGCTGCGGAAGTCCTTGCACGGGCTAAAACAATCGCCCAGATGCGGGTACCATAAGATGGAAAGCTTCATGGCATAACTCGGATTCAAGCGCTGTGGGGCGGATCACAACGTGTACGTGCGGCGTGACAAACAGCTCCATCAGATCGTTGTCCTCTACGTGGCTGACCTGATTTTGTGTTCGACAAATCTGTTGAGCCTAAAGCGGCTAAAAGAGCAACTGAGCAGCAGATTCCAGATGTTGGATATGGGTGAGCTGGAGTACTACCTCGGGGTGAGCATCACGCAGAACTGGAGGACGCGCACGCTTGAGTAGGGGCAGGCCAAATATGTGGCCGAGGTGCTGACGTGGTATGGCATGGAGGACTGCAAACCAGTCGGCAGTTTGGTCTCCATGACCTGTGAACTGAGTGCGGCAATGGTGTTGCAAACAAAAGAAGAGCGGGAGGATATGGCAGGGGTGCCCTACCAATCGGCGGTGGGCAGCCTCATGTATGCCATGGTGGCGACTCGACCGGACCTAGCCTACGCGGTGGACCACGTGAGCAGGTACCTGGCCAATCCAGGGCCAGTACACTGGCAAGCGGTCAAGCGCATCCTTCGCTACCTGGAGGCGACGCGGCATGCGTGCTTGAGGTTCGACAGCAAGGGGCAGACGGACCCCTTGCGTCTGGTCTGCTGCACGAATGCAGACTACGCTGGCGATGTGGAAAAACGGAAGTCCACATCCGGCTACGTGTTCTTCCTTAGTGGTGCACTGGTCTTGTGGTGCAGCAGGAAGCAGGACTCTGTCGCCACGTCCATAGTGGAAGCATAGTACATCATGCTGGCCGAGGCGGTCAAGGAGGCCGTGTGGTTCCGCAGATTGCTGGGAACCTGGGCATGCCGCAATAGGAGCCTATGGTGGTGCAAGAGGACAACACTACCTCAATTGTGCTGACCAAAAACCTAACGCAGCTTAGGAGGACGCAGCACATTGACGTGCTTTATCACTACGTACGGGATATGGTTGAAAAATGGCACGTGGTGGATTCCGGTGGACAACACCGGCTCAATCTTCCTCGTCGATGGATCTGGAAATTCTGGATGCTCCAATCCTAAGATGGAGGACTGTCCGTTGAATCCGGTGGAAGTCGTTTCGCCAAAATCGGACTAGTAACAAGGGAGATATGGGCTTCCAAAGTTGGGGTGTGCGCGGCGGCTTTGGGAGCTGGCCGTGGTTCGACTACCGGTGAATAATTAACCGGAACGAGCAACAAAATGCCATCTGGGGATTTTGCTCCGGAAGCACTGCCGAGGCGTCCGGTGGATGATCCGCCGGATTTCAGGAGTGTAGTTTTGTTACTGAGGGACTTAGCCAAAATCCTGGCTCGGAGCCCAAAATTCAGTAGTATTGTCTGTACTCAGGGACAGTGAAAAGTCCGACTACAGGTCCGCAAACAGGTTTCAAACCACATCAATCCCCATCACCAAACACGATGATTAGCTCATGAAAACAGACCTCAAAGGCGCGAGGGGCACTGGCGCTACACGTACGGACATCTGCGCCTCCGGAATGGCGTTTTGATGGGTCTTTGATGTGTGAGGGCGTCTCGGCGGGCGACGTGGTGCACGCCGCAGACTGAGCAGCTGGTTTGGGGTGCTGTTCTTTGGCTGACATAGCGGGAGCTACGATGATCCGAATCGCGCTTGGTTTGGTGCGTTGGAGAGCTCATGAATAGCCCTACAAATGTGCAGACCATGTCCATGTTCAAAAAATAATGCAAAATCGCGTTCTTCCCTTCGCAAATGTGATTGTCTCGCAACTGTCTTCCACTTCCAGAAACATAGCGTGAGGCGACCAGAAAGCTCACGCTTAGCCTCAGAACCACCCGCACAAAATACAGCCGTGAGCACTGAAGACCAGTCGGGCAAGGTCGGAAGTGCACCCCAGTTTCTGACACTTCAAACTTGCACACCTTGCCTTTGGGAGCCTTGACTCCTTCGAGTAACTCCACCAGCACTTCCTTGTCAAGCATCCTGGGGTGCATCTCCAGGTTTTTTGTGGGTGCAATTGCAAGGAGAGAGCAGATTGAGGCAAAGGTCATGACGGGTGCGAACGTCTCGTCCTACTCGGAGCCCGGGTGTTCAGAAAATCCCGTGGCCACTACCCTCGTCTTGAACGTTTTGGTTATGGAATCTTGCTTCTTCTTTACTCGGAGGACCCACTTGGATCCCACCATGTGGGCATTGTCGGGTGTATCCATCAGCGCCCACATGCCAATCTCGTCAATGGACATGAACACGCTGTCCATCGCCTCCTTCCAACTGGACACATCTAGGCCGTTCATCACCTCCGCCACTGTGGATGGCTCTTCCTCAGCCATGCACAACCAGCTAAGGCAAGTCCAATCGTCCTCAAACCACAAAGGTGTTTTTGTTTGTTGAAACTGCATCGACGTGCTGGTGTGGCTTCTTGCTTTGCTGCAGGTGCTACCACAGATGGTGCTGTGTTGTTGTCGTCAGAAGAGTCGTCCGACTCCAAGTCAGACTCGAAAGCCGAAGACGCCTTGGTATCCACATCCATGTCAGATGATACTTCATCCTAAGCAGCTGCTCTCCCATTCCCACCATCTGCTCGTAAAGTGAGCCAGTTGTCAGATGCTTGGTCTATGGACTCAAGCAACACTATCCACTCTTCCACCTTGGGAGCGAGGATTGGGTGTAGAAACTCTCCCTTTCCAAGGGTGCCTTTGTCAAACACAACGTCCCGGCTCCTCACGAGCTTGCCTGTTGCCTGGCCCCAAAGCCGATAGGCTTTGTGTGATGTGTCGTACCCAACCAAGACGAATTTCTTGAAATGTGCATCCAGCTTGCCTCCACCTTCTTCTGATTGGATCTTCACTTATGCAGTTGACCCGAACACCTTCTAAATGAGAGGCGTTGGGTTTCTTTCCCGCCCATGCTTCCTGTGGGATAATCATCTCCTTGTCTTGATCCTTTCCCCGCTTGCGCAAGGCGGTTGCTGTTGTGAGGTTCAAGAGGTAGCAGGCCATTGTATGCATCAGTCAAAAAGCAGATTGGGAACTTGGCATCAAAGAGCATGCTTCAGATCATGCCCAGCAAGGGCTGGTTCATCATCTTGGCAACGCCGTTGCTTTGGGGGTTGTAAGGGGTGGTTATCTCATGGCGGATGCCATGATTCTTGAGCCAAGGCTTGCATGCCTCGTATTCACCCCCGTTGTCACTTTGGAGCGTCTTCACCTTCTTTGATGTTTGCCACTCTACCATGATGACGAACTCAAGGAGCTTCTCCTTGACTTCTCCCTTGGTCTTGAAGAAGTAGATCCACAACTTACGGCTATGGTCATCGATGAAATTCAGGAATTACTGGCTTCCTCTGTTAGACTTTGTGCGGAAGGGTCCACACACGTCACTGTGAATCACCTCCAAGACATTCTCTGCTTGAACTCCTCTCCCAACCGGCGTCTTCTTTGCCTTTGCTTGGAGGCATGGTTCACACAATGTACACCCTTCTCTGTGCTTCATGGTGTGGCCTTCCATTTCGCAGACCACCTCTTGTTCTTGCATCTTCTGCACTGTGCTGTTCGCCACCTAGGCAAATCGCCAGTGCCACAACTTAGCGTCAATGTCCTTGGTTGATGAGGCGGCCGCAGAGGTCACCGGCGGTGCATCCTTTAGCTTTGGTGCCACTGTCTCAGTGGCACATGCTAGTCCCTCATGCGACACCTTGGTTGGTGGGCTTGGTTTGGAACTTGAAGCATGAGGTCGTGTTTGGTATGAAAAATCTTGATTTCTTTATTTTTTAGGGCCACGGCTTCCTTGTTGGTGAACACTTTGATCATGTTGCTGTCGGTGATTTGTGANCTTAGCGTCAATGTCCTTGGTTGATAAGGCGGCCGCAGAGGTCACCGGCGGTGCATCCTTTAGCTTTGGTGCCACTGTCTCAGTGGCACATGCTAGTCCCTCATGCGACACCTTGGTTGGTGGGCTTGGTTTGGAACTTGAAGCATGAGGTCGTGGTTGGTATGAAAAATCTTGATTTCTTTTTTTTTAGGGCCACGGCTTCCTTGTTGGTGAACACTTTGATCATGTTGTTGTTGGTGATTTGTGAGAGCGATAGCAGGTTTGCTGCAAAGGAGGGCATGTACTCAAGCTTTTGTAGATTGACGTCCTTTTTGGCACCGTTCACATTGAACGTGATCACCTTGTCCCCTTTGTCCATGGCTTGGATGATGCCACCGTCTGCACAGCTGATGCACATGCCCAATTCAGCCATGGAGACAAATCCACCCTTCTCTTTTGAGGAGTGTTGGTTGGTGCCTGAGTCAAGGACAAATGCCCCGGGCCTAAGGAGTGCTATCCCCTTTATGGGAAACCCTTCAACTATCATGTTGGTGAGCGCCTTCTTCTCCTTCCCGCCCTTATTCCCGCCTTATCTCTTGGGACTACGGCAGTCCCTAGCCCAGTTCCCAGCCTTGCAACAGTTGTAATAGTTGATGGGCTTCTTGGAACTCTTCCCGCCACCATTGTCCTTCCCTCCACCGCCACCGCTTCCGCTACTGCCTTGACCGGAGTAGGACCTTACACCTTGTCCACCGAAGTGAGAGGCATAATGTGAAATGTTTGCCTCACTACCACTGCATCCCATGGACTCATTGCAGACGTGCTCGGTGATAGCCTCATATGTCAGATATGCTTCCTTCCAACTGCCTAATACGGTGATCAAGGACCCCCAGCTTTCCTGCAGCGCCATCAAAAGGATCATGGGACACATGTTGGATTCAATTTTCCGTTCCATTTGCTGGACCTCTTGCAGCAGGCTGTCAAATGACTACAGATTTGCGGGTATCGATCATCCTTTGCACACCCTCATCAACATCAACCTTTAGAAGATGAAGAGTCAGTTTGCTAAAGCATTTGATTGATGCACGCGTGAGAGTTTTGTGTAGGCCTTGGAGGCAGACATGCAGCTTGTGATGTGGGAGTATTGATTCCCGTTGATTGACGTCACAAGTATGGGGAGAGCCATGTTGTTCTTTGTCATCCATGCTACAAGGTGAGCCACATGCATAGCCACTGTTACATTGGTGGGTGCAGTCCCGGTCCCTTTTAGGATGTCAAAGTAGCCACACGTTCATGAAAATCTCAAACTGCCATTTCCATAAGGGAGAACCTGTCCCCGTAAGTTTTAACATACCAGCCTCGAGGCAGGCTTGAGTTGTATCGTCCATTTTTTGGCGGTTTCTTGTCTTCTCTGATTTGCTGCTACTCTGCTTTGTTGAGGCCGATAAGGCTAATGATGCTGCTGACTGCAACTGTTTTCAAGGATGCAGGTGGTTCCGTTGCATACCCTTCCTGCTGATGATTGCCTAAGGCGATGGTGCCGTCATGAGGAACAGAATCAGGGTCGTACCACCTTCCAAAGGGGTAGAACTTTGTCTCGTTGGGGCTCGAGGATCTTGTCCAACATGGATAGAGCTATTCCTCATCCTCTAGTCCGCCAAGTGCACTCACCCTACCTGAAGAAGCCAATGGAGCCGATGGAGCATATGGAAGCATCCAATCTTTTTTTCACTGTTGTACCTGTGCTCCCTACAAGACCACAAACAAGTCGTTCTTGGGAGCGTGCCTTCAAACCAGAAGTGTGGGCCCAGAACCCTTTGTCAATGCGCCGGATAGCAACGGCCTAGAAAATGGGTCCCGACATGGGAGGCTGCCAACCGCTCTTGATATTGCAGCCAAGATAACATATCACCCTTGAACGAGGGATCCACGCTGTAGGTTCATTCAGTTTGTAACCTCACAAAGTCCGTATGAAGGTCTTTAGTGTCTATCCTTGGTTGGACACTCTGTGAGGAGTCTCAAAGGCAAAAACTGTAAAATGGATGCATGCAAGATACAAGCTTTCATACTTGCTGAGCTTTGCTAATTCTTCTACTCGCAGTGGCTTCAAAGGAGCCAACCTCAACCTACAGTCCTACTTGGCGCTTCCTGAGACCGCCAAGTTTCATCCTCAAGGCAGGCTCTAGTAAACTTCCTTGAAGCTTTCTGTCGCATTCTTGGCCACGAGGAAAACTGCGGCAGTCTCGGGGTTTGAACCTGTGACCCATGATCTCCGGCACCTGTTCCAACTAGGCCACAAAGGTGTATTTCCAATGATGATCTCCAGGGGACATACCCATTACAAACAGTGCATTCCTGGCCTATCTCACAACAGACCAAGGGGACGTACTCCATAGAGAAGTGCATGCCTTGTTTGTCCGTGCAGCCAGCCAGCCAGCCAGCAAGCCAGTTGACAAGGAGCATACCATTCAACACGATGGCGTTTGACAAGATTCCTCATAAAAAGACTGTGAAGTGGTGGAAGAGGTATTTGAAAGCGGAGATGCAATGATACCACGACCATTGAAAGCACAATGATTGACGTCATGCACCATGCGCTTCAGAACTTGTAGCCCCATATAGAGAACAACGACGGGTCTTGTGAGTGGGACCGCTGTATCATGTAGGTCTGAATTCTGTGGAGGGTACAAAGCATCACATGGTCAAGGCCAAGGTAGGTTCAAATCGTCATGGGTGTTTCCACACCTACAAATGCGTGGATTCCATCACCAGCGACCCTGCCTGCGATCGCTTATCTGGGCTGGCAGTGCAGGTTCCACTCTGATTCAGTAGTGCAAACCTAGCTGAAGTAGCACAAAAGCAGGTTGCTGGTCCGACTCATTGCTGCAGCTGTTTTGCAGTCCTGCAACTGCTGCATGCTGGTACAGTTACCACACAATGTTGCAGCCACAAGGACCTACCTTCTGTCATGTATTGTTGCTGCTGCTGGACAATGCTATTGCAACCTGTCAACAGTGCTACTACTACAACTACGCGCTGCTTGTGCCGCTGCTAAATGCCGTTGTGCACTGGAGCTAGAATTGTTGCTACCGTTAAAGCTATAGCAGAAATTGATGTTTCTGCTGCATGTAATTACTGCTTCTCTTTCACTCTGCAACTGCTACCAATGCTACATGCTGGGACAAACATCGATGTATGTAGCTGTGAGTCTTTGCTCCTGCCTCTACCGCTCCTAGAGCTTGTGCTACTACGAAATACAGCAAATACTGCACGCTCCTGCTGTTTTATGTCCACTCTGCTGCTGCTCCTCTTGCTACTACTGCTGAGCGTGGATACAGGCAATTCTCTTGCTGCATCTGTGGCCCTTGCTACTGCTTTGTCGTGTTGCTACTATTAATGCTACTCATTAGCAACCTTGCTATGCTCTAGTGTTCTCCTTGTAGTCATCGCAACCATTGAGGCTGCTCTTTTGGCACGCCTTTGCTACACTCACACCTACTGCTGCTGCCACCAAATCTGCAGAATATCACTTGGCTGGTTTTTCACAAACTTGACATCCACGTTCACCTTGTGTTGCAAGCAGTAGGTGGGGCCCAGCGATCCATGTATTGATTTTACTCATCAAATCTCCTACCTCTAGTGTTGGTGTTGTAAGTACTACTTGTTACCTACTGAGCTAACCACCTCCGGCAGAGAAGCCGCAAAACCAAAAAAGCTCACAAAGGTTTTTACACCTTCTTCCTTTGCAGGTATGTGTCGTGCACCCCAAACTTAATCAGGCATACACTTCACCTTCAAGAGTACTAACGCCTTAGCATTACATCTCAAGAAGAGCTCAAGTCGTCAATACGTAAGAGAGCATCAAGCAAGGGTTGATTGATCAGCATGCAAGACAAGTCCTTTTATAGCTGTCTGTCCAGTCCTAGAACTCAAAAGCACATTCCTAAGAAGTGGCTTGACCCTGCCACATCACCAAGAGACTTGCGCTGTGGGCTTGACACATAAGCATCCTTGTGCCAAGGTGACTGATCAGCCGTGTTGCTTCCCAGAAGCAATGGACTTTCTTTCTTGGAAGCTTCTAAAACAACCAAGATGTGCATGGAGCCAGGATCGAGCTCATGACCTCTCACTTGGTAAAATCAACAAAATGGCCAAGTTAACCA
>SZWC01001578.1:49530-69797 GCA_023375785.1 Penium margaritaceum | reverse complement strand
GAAATCCACGTCTTTGCTGCGGATGACCTTCTTAGCTCCTAGGTCCCACATTCTATAAGCTCTGTGGGCGGTGTCATAGCCGATGAAAATACACTTTCGTGCTCTTGCATCGAGCTTTCCAGGACCCTCACCCGCCTGGACCTTGGCAAAGCCGGTGCAACCGAACACCTTGAGATGGGAGGCATCCCGCTTCCTGCCCGACCATGCTTCTTGAGGTGTCTTCAGCTGTTGTGTCTGCTTCTTCTTGCCTCTCCTTTGCAGAGCTGCTGCAGGTGTGAGGTTCACAAGATACGTAGCCGTGCGTGCTGCTTCAGCCCAGAACCTAGGAGGCAGCTTGGTGTCAAAGAGCATGCACCTTGTCATGCCAAGGAGGTTCTGATTCATCCTCTCTGCTACGCCGTTGCTTTGAGGTGAGTAGGGAGTAGTTTTCTGGTGTTCAATGCCCTGTGCCTTGAGCCACTCCTTGCAGGCTTTGTACTCCCCCCCATTGTCCGTCCTGAATGCCTTCACCTTCCTTCCACTCTGTCGCTCGACCATAGCGACAAAGGCTTGCAGATTCTCCTTCAACTCACTTTTCTTTTTGAGAAAGTATATCCAGACCTTGCGGCTGTTGTCGTCAATGCATGTGAGGAAATATCTGCTGCCTCCATTGGACGGTATGCGAAAGGGACCACACACGTCAGAGTGGATGAGGTCAAGGGGTGCGAGAGCACGCGTACCATTACGCTTGAAAGGTTTCTTCTTGGCCTTGCCTTGAAGGCATGGCTCACACAAGATCCCAGCTCCCTCCGCCTCATCACCTAGCTCCATCCCACGCACTAGCTCCTGCTTATCCATGAGTACCAATGTGCGATGAGCCACATGCCCAAAGCGCCTATGCCACAGGTTCTCCGACGATGTGCACTGGCTAGAATGAACAGCCTCGGTGGCTGCATTTGCGTCTGGTTTTGTTGCCGAATCTTCCGGTGCCACTGCTTCTGCTGCTCCAACATGTCCTTCATCATCAGAGTCTGCATCGTTGCTCTCCTCATCGTCACTCCCGGCCAAAGATTCAGCCGTTGATGTTGTCTTGGTTTGCAAGACGTAGAGTCCATCAACGCGAGGGACCTGTGCAACAACCTTCTTGGCAGGGTAGGAAATGCTGATGTCCTTGGTAGGGACTATCACTGCTTCCTTCTCTATAAAAACAACTGTCATGCCATGGTCGGTTATCTTAGAGACAGAGAGCAGGTTGGCTGTGAAGGAGGGCAAGTAGACTACCCCCTCTAGCTTGAGGTCGGAGTCCGCACCGTTGAAACCCACTGTGACCAACTTGTCACCAATCCCCTCAGCTGCCTCAACCTTGCCGTTGGCGACTCTGAAGTTTTTGTTGCATGGAGCAAGAGAGATGAAGTCTCTCTTCTCATAGGTGGTGTGCTCGTTTGTACCCGAGTCAAGGCCGTAAGCTCCTGGCCTGAGTATCGCCCTCCCTTTGTTGGAGGCACACTCGGCCATCAAGCTTGTGGGATCCTTCCCACCATGTCCCCCTCGCCATTCATCCTCGTCTCCTCCCTCCTTCTTGGGTGCCCGGCACTCCCGAGCCCAGTGTCCAGCCTTACCACAGTTATGGCAGTTTCCTTGACGCTTTGGACCCCTTCCACCAGTGCCGTTGTTTCCCTTGTATCCAGAGGAGGAGGTATTACGAAAGGCACCGCTGCTTCGTGAGGCAAAGGCAGCCATGTTTGCTTCACTACTGCTGCGACGCATGGCTTCATTCCCTACATACTCCGAGACGGTGGTGTAGGATACTTGCTCTTCCGTCCACCCTCCAATCACTGTGATCATGGGACCCCAGCTCTCCGGCAGCGTCATCAGAAAAATCATGGCCTGCATATCCGATTTCAGGTTCCACCCCATGCCGTTGGCTTGTTGCAAGAGAGTCTCAAACTTTTGCATAAAGGCGGAGACATCCTCCCCTTCACCAAGCCTCATACTGATGAGGTTTTGTATAATGAAGAGACGGTTGGCAAGTGAGGAGGACTGAAACACCTTGCCCAGTTTGGCGTATGCCGCGGCTGCCAATGTACAACCGCTGATGTGTGAGAGGACTGAGGGTTGTATGGAGGACACGAGAACGGCAAGAGCCTTCTTGTTGAGCTTGACCCATGCCACAAGGTCAGCACCCTCCTCCTTTGGTGCTGGGATACTTTCGTCAAAATATCCTAGCAAGTCTCTATCATCCATGATGATCTCAAACTGCCACTTCCAGAGAGCAAACCCCTCTCCATCAAACTTGAGGATGGGAGAATGATTCCCTGGTTCCCCTGTCCCTGCCATCCATATACCTACAACTGCTACAGCTGCTGCACTTGTTGTTGATGCCGATGCACCTGTGTTTGAGGCCGTTGTAGGCTGTTGGTGAGAAGAGGCAACTGCTGGCCCTGTTCACGTTGGCNAGTGGGCCCATAACCCTTTGTTAGCTACTGAGCTAACCACCTCCGGCAGAGAAGCCGCGAAACCAAAAAAGCTCACAAAGGTTTTTACACCTTCTTCCTTTGCAGGTATGTGTCGTGCACCCCAAACTTAATCAGGCATACACTTCACCTTCAAGAGTACTAACGCCTTAGCATTACATCTCAAGAAGAGCTCAAGTCGTCAATACGCAAGAGAGCATCAAGCAAGGGTTGATTGATCAGCATGCAAGACAAGTCCTTTTATAGCTGTCTGTCCAGTCCTAGAACTCAAAAGCACATTCCTAAGAAGTGGCTTGACCCTGCCACATCACCAAGAGACTTGCGCTGTGGGCTTGACACATAAGCATCCTTGTGCCAAGGTGACTGATCAGCCGTGTTGCTTCCCAGAAGCAATGGACTTTCTTTCTTGGAAGCTTCTAAAACAACCAAGATGTGCATGGAGCCAGGATCGAGCTCATGACCTCTCACTTGGCCAAATCAACAAAATGGCCAAGTTAACCACTCACCTACATGGTGTACTCACAGGTCATATCTCACATGAGACAGAGCATAGTTGAGTCACCCTACAACAAATCCAGGGGTCATACCTCCACAAGGGGCAGAGCATTCCTGATCCGTCGTACAATACTGAACAAGGGGCAAACATATTCAACACTACTGACATAGCACTGGCATTGACTATTGTTGCCTCTGCTTCAGAATTAGCTACTTTGTTTGTTACTCCTTTCTGTAGTGAACTTGATTCTCCTCCACACTGCGGCCTGTGTGATGCCCTATGGCACTTCCCATCGACCTTTGGTGTTACACCACAGTCCACACAGCCCCCTTATGCTCTGATGCTATGTGAACAGCTATGCAGGACATGTAGGTCCATCAAAAACTGGAAAGAGCTGTGGGTGTGAGTTCAAAAAGACAAGGCCAATTTTGGCTAAGTTGTTAATGCATTAAGAACAATGAGATATTGTTAATGAGCTTCTACATGGCCTATACAAGGATGATGGCACCTAGCCCACCAGGCCCCCTCATACACGAGTGAGTCCAAATGAGCACGCAGGGATCACAAACACCAAAACCCACAGATGTTATATAAGCACACACACACACACACACATACACACACACACATATATACACATACACACACACATATACACATACACACACACACACATACACACACACACACAAAGACATACACACACACACAGACACACACACACACACAGAGACACACATACACACACATACACACATACATACACACACACACAGACACACAGACACACACACACACACACACACACACACACACACACACACACACACACACACACACACACACACACACACACACACACACACACACACACACACACATAGAGAGAGAGAGAGAGAGAGAGAGAGAGTAAGCATTCTATAAGACATGCACAATTAGCGTCTGGAAATAAGAAATAGGTTTCTGACATTCGAAAGCTCAAACTCTAGCATATGTTCTCCTCGGGGTACGGGTATAGACCACAGAGTGCCCGGATATCGACCACTTACAAGATGCAAGTAGCGAGGGATATTACATCCATACATCAGTTATTCTTTTGAGGCATCAGTACAGACAACCTAGTTTCCCGGTATGACCATTGATAAATCTGACATCAATAGAGCAATACAAAAAATAAAAATGAAACACATATTTGTTGTTCGTTTATGCTCCATGGCCACTGCTATGGCTTAAAGGACAGCTTGGGCATGAACTGCTCCCTCGAAGTGAGTCCCCCAAACCTTGTTCGTGGTGTAAGTCCAAGCAAGACACCAGAAGTGTAGCGCGACAGATAGCATGTTGGACTTAGGGATAACAGGTCTTGCGATTGAGCCCTGATGTGCGCAGGAAGATTTGTTACCTTCCTGCACAGGGGAATTTTCTTAGACATTTCTCCATGCATGAGGAGGATGTGCCACTTGGCGGTCAGTGAATGCACCAATTGGCGAGATGGTGAGGTGGAGTGGAGTGGCCACCCCAAAAGTGCCACTACCCACACACCTTAGAAGCCAGGCCTAGGACCATATGTACCAGGCTCATTCCTCATTCTACTTACAAAATCTGGCCTTAGATGCTCCTCACAGAGTTGTCCAACTAAGGAACAGTATAAAGAAGACAATGGTTGGTCTAAGCTCCAGGACTTAGTCTTTGATTGGTACCTCGCGTGAAAGTGACCAAGTGTTAAGTGGACACAGTTGCTGGCAAGTGATTGCCTAGGAACTGCTCAGTGTGGAACCGTGATCCTCAAGGTGATATCTTCTCCTAGGTGAAATGCTAGGAGCGGACTACAGGTGCTATTGTGTCGGCCCTGTTTTCTAGTCTGTTTACCTCAGGCCGGTTTACAAAGGGTTATGGGCCCACATTGACCAGTTGTAAAGCACGCTTCGCTCAACTTTTGGACTCTCTCTCCAGGTGCGCACGTCAGCTTCATCAGCTCCATCTGCTTCATCGGCCCCACGGCTGAACTTTCACCTAGCACACAGGGACCAAGGACATGCTCTGTCCTTGGAGGCACGCCCCTTCAGTCCCAACCAGGACAAGCTCTGCCCTTAGAGGCAAGACCCTGGGTGTGCTAGTGTGATCTTTCTTCTGTGTTTGTAGGTAAACATCGGCTGGAGGGGTAAGCAATGGAATTGCACCCTTAAACTGGTAGCTGACATCAGCTAACATCAGCCTACATCAGCATCAAGGTAGCATAGACGTAGAGTGCAGAAAAGGGCAGCTAAAATGGCTGACCCATCAGGAGCAGTGGGGGCTCCCGCATGGTAGTCCTCAAACACAACAGGGGCTGACGCAAGACAGTCCTCAAACTCAACAGTGGCTACCACAGGGTAAACCACGGGAGCAACCGTGAGTACTACCGCACTACCGCAAGGTCTTGGATCTTTGGGAGGAATCCCGGTCTTGGAGGGGAACGACTTTCCGCTCTAGAGATGGCAGTTCGAACTGGCAATGAAAGTGCGCGGCTTCATCAAGCTTCTAACGGGAGAGGAGCAGGTTCCTGCGTTGGGCTCATTGGAGCACGAGGCATGGATGGAACGGAATGATATTGTCATGTCATTTCTTAGAAATGCAATTGCTAAGAAGTATGTTCCCATCATTGCCGGGTACACGCTGGCTTCCAAAGTTGACAACAAGATCAAGCGCGTGCACCAATCCACCTCCCTCGCAAATAGATTATTCATCCTACAACACCTGATCAACATGCGGGTGAATGAGGGTGAATCAATCCCCGATTTCCTACAGGAGTTTGAAGGACTCCTTGGTGAGGCTCGCCAGATGAATTAGGACCTTGACAAAAACATGCAAGCCATGATCCTCCTCATGGCGCTACCGGAGAGCTGGAGCCCAATGATCACCGTCATGGGCGGTTGGAAGGAGGATGACCTGACGTACATGGTAGTGTCCAAGTACATGCAAAACGAGGCCATGCACCATAGAGGAAGTGAGGCTTACTTCTCAGCCTATGCCGCACGCTACGGTGGCCAAGGGAGCAAAGGGTCAGCCTCTGGTTAGAAAGGTGGCAGCGGAAGCGATGGCGGTGGCGGTTACGTGACGTGGTCTACATGCCCTCGTTTGCTGCAAACCTCCTGGCTGTTTCAAAAATAATGGACAACAACATGACGGCGGTGTTCACCCAGAAGAAGGCGGTCATCGCCAGGAACGAGGACATCAAGGTCCTCTACCGCAAAGGACAAAGATGCTGATCTGTGGCATAGACGCTTTGGGCACGTTGCAAACAGCACGCTCCAAGTCATCTAGCAACAACAGCCGGTCCGCGGCATGGATGGTTGCGAGAAGGATGCGGTTGGGTGTGGCAGTCTGTGGGAACCCTGCCTCCAAGGCAAGACCAAGCAAATGCGCTTTGAGCGCAGTGGTCACCGCGTAGAATCAGCACTTGACCTGATTCACACCGATGTGTGCAGAACCTTTCGCACGCCATCAAACGGTGGCAGCAAGTATTTTCTGAAATTCATCGACGACCACGGCCGCAAGGTGTGGATCTTCTTCCTCAAAACCAAGGGAGAGGTCAGAGAAAACATGCAGGAGTTCGTCGCCATGTTGGAGCGGCAAACTGGAAAGAAAGTCAAAGCAATACACAGCAACAACGGTAGAGAGTATGAAGCATGCAAGGGCTGGTTGCAGCAACATGGGACTAACGAGCAGCCCACAACTCCCTATAAAACACAAAGCAATCGTGTGGCCGAGCGAGTGAATCAGACCATCCTCGGCATGGTGCGCAGCATGCTCTTTGATGCAGAACTTCCACCACGCTTTTGGGCGGAAGCGGCAAGAACCGCATGCTACATTGTCAACCTGACTCTTGCGGCTGCTCTGGGTAGGCGCGGCAAGAAAAAGGGCAAGCAACAGATGACGCCACAAGAATTATGGTCAGAGTAGAAGCCGGATGCATCACACCTCGAAGTTTTTGGCTGCACCGCATGGGCAAAGGTCCAGGCAGGAGAGAGTGGCGGCAAGCTAGATACAAGAGCACAAAAGTGCGTGATGGTGAGCTATGAGACAGCCCACAAGACCTACCGCTTGTGGGACATGAAGCAAGAAGAGTCATCACCAGCCGGGACTTGACCTTTGACAAGAGGAAACCAGGCAAAGAAGTGGTGCTTGATCCCACACAAGCTCCAAAACAGGGAGAGTGGTTGGTGCTCTTGGAGTCAGGAGATCAAGCTCCTGAAAAATGGGAAGTGGTGCAAGTGCGGCAGGCCATGAAGAAGAGTGGTGTGGAAGGGAGAGCGGCTGCGCAGGCTGACGTAGCGGCAAGTTCCGACACAGAGTCAGAGACGTCCGAGGCCTCTAAAACCAGCTCGGAGGCCAGTGGCTCTTCAAAAGAAGAAAAAGAAACTTGAGGACAGCCAGCAGCAGAGGAGCAACAGCATTGCGAAGATCCACTAGCAATACAGCGCCACAGCACATGACAAAGAAAACAAACTCCAAAGTACGCTACTAACACCAAAAGTTGGACTGGACTGAGCTGGTCCTGTTTGGCTCAGGGAGAGCTGCCCACAGTGGCTGAGGCGCTGGCAAAGCCCGATGCGGCCAAGTGGAAGGAGGCAGTGGACAGCGAGCTTGTGTCCATCGAAGAAAATGGCACATGGGTGCTAGTGGATAGACCCGCTAACACTCACGTGGTGGGCTCAAAGTGGGTTCATCTTGCTTCCACTATTTGAAGTGGAGGCAAGATGATAGCATCGACAAGTACAAGGCAAGGCTCATGGAGAAAGGATTCTCACAGCGCACAGGGTCTGAGTACGATGAGACCTTTGCACCTGTCATCACGTTTGCCTTCATCAAGTCCCTGCTCGCCGTTACTACCGCCAGATACCTTGAGATCCGCTAGATGGATGTGAAGACAGCCTTCTTTTATGGGAAGCTCGACAAGGAGGTGCTAGTGGAGGTATCGGAAGGTGTCAAAGCACCCGAGGGTAAGGTGTGCAAGCTGGTGAAGGCATTGTATGAACTGAAACAGGCCCCACGGATCTGGTAGAAGGAGATGGACAGCTTCATGGCTGAGATCTCCTTGGTGCACTGCAAGAATGATCCCAGCTTCTATGTGCAGGAGGAAGAACGTGGCTTGCTGCTTGTGGCATTGTATGTGGACGATCATATCATGCGTTCTTCCTTGCAGGAGGCCCTTACGGACCTTAAGAAAAATCTGGCCAGCAGATTCAAGATGAAGGACATGGGACCTCGCGAGTACTACCTTGGAATTGCTGTTCACCACAACCCCAAAGCAGGAACCATTGAGCTGAACCAGACCAAGTACATCATGGACGTCTTGAAGCGCTACAACATGGAGGACTGCAAACCCGTCAGCACCCCCATGCCCTCCGATTGCAAGCTCTCCTCCTCCATGTCACCAAGCAACAAGGCAGACCAACGGGAGATGCAAAACATTCCGTACCAGTCCACCCTTGGGAGCCTCATGTATGCGAAGGTGGAAATGCGACCTGACATTACTTATGCAGTGGGCCAAGTGAGCACGTTTGTGGCCAACCCTGGGCCAGAACATTGGCAGGCCGTGAAGCGGATTTTTTGCTACCTCAAAAAGACTCAGCACGTGGGACTTCCGTTTGGAGGTCTAGGAGGATCAGAATCGCTGCGACTGACATGCTACAGTGACGTGGACTGGGGAGGGCGGATTGATGACAGGAAGTCCACCTCAGGGTTTGTCTGTCTTCTCAATGGTGGTGCGGTCTCGTGGGCAAGTAGGAAGCAGGACTGCGTCTCGCTTTCTACTGCTGAGGCAGAGTACATTACACTCTCTGAAGTGTACAAGGAAATAGAGTAGCTTCGCAGTTTGCTTGATAAGGTCAAGGCACCACAAGAGGAAGCAATGGTTATGTGCGTTGACAACCAAAGTGCCATCGATATGGCAGAGGATGACATGATCTCTAGGCGTACAAAGCACATCGATATTCGGTACCACTACTCACATGACCTTGTCGCCAAGGGTGTCATGGAACTGGAGCTCGTCGCAACCAAGAAAATGCTTGCGGACTTCTTGACAAAGCCGCTAGACAACGACTTGCATGTTGCAGGTGTTTGAGGAGTCCGCATGGTGGATGCAAGAGATAAGAACTAACTGACGAAGAAAGCTGACGTGCACAAACACAACACAAAGCTACGGGGTCATGCAGAAGAAGACTACAAGAGGAGGTGGCCTAAGGTGCAAGGGACAGATTGTTGTTCTTTTATGTCCTATGGCCATTGCTATGGCGTGACGGACAGGTTGGGCATGCACTGCTCCCTTGGAGTAATTCCCCCAAACCTTGTTCTTGGTGCAGGTCCAAGCGAGACACCAGAAGTGTAGCGCAACGGATAGCATGTTGGACTTAGGGACAACAGGTCCTGCAATCAAGCCCTGATGTGCGTAGGAAGATTTTTGACCTTCCTGCACAGGGGAAGTTTCTTAGACATTTCTCCATGCATAAGGAGTATGTGCCACTTGGCGGTCAGTGAATGCGCTAGTTGGCGAGCTGGTGAGGTGGTGTGAAACCAGGCCTAGGACCATATGTACTAGGCTCATTCGTCATTCTAATTACACAATCTGGCCTTAGATGCTCCTCACAGAGTTGTCCAACTAAAGAACAGTATAAAGAAGACACTGGTTGGTCTAAGCGCCAAGAGTTAGTCTTTGACTAGCACCTCGTGCGAAAGTGACCAAGTGTTCAGTGGACACAATTGCTAGAAAGTGATTGCCTAGGAACTGCTCAGTGTGGAACCGTGATCCTGAGAGTGATATCTTCTCCTAGCTGAAATGCTAGGAGCGGACGACAGGTGCTATTGTGCGGCCCTCTTTTCTAGTCCGTTTGCCTCTGGCCAGTTGACAATCCTAAATTATCCTCATGTATTCCCTTAGATCAGTGAGGATACTACAACAGGATGGCCACACAACAACCCCTTGCTAACACGCCGGTGCTAACAACGATGGAGCCAAATTGTTGGTCACCGGAATGCACCGGGGTGTCTCACCAGGAATGAATTAGGTGACATGTACCGCTCACTTTGCATACTCCGCTGAGTCAGCTTGAAGAAGACGACGAGGCATAGCAACAAAGTGTCCAGTCAATAGGCAAAGAAAAAATACACTTCATTAAATCAGGGAGCCCTATGACAATCTACAAAATATTGATCTTCGGATTGATGGTCATTTCAGGGGAGGAGTCAATTCCACTCACCTTTTGTACAGACTACTCACGTTTTTGGATTTATTTAACAGAACGTCCATTCTCCTAGAAATACATATCAGAGGTCAAATTTTTTACAGGGGTTCCGTCCTTTCCTACTATCCATTTCGTTATCCTTCCTTTACAATCCGTTCCATCCTGCTAACAATAAAATCATTGCTGATTTTCTAATGAAACTACTGACCGGCTCATTACAATTCGCATGATGGTTAAGAACGTTTGACAACACAATTTTCACTTTCTCTCTCTAAAATTTTGGAACCAAAATTTTAATAAATCATTGGAAACATAACTTCCTTTAAAAATATTCTGTTTACTAACAATTCAACCAAATCATTGTTAGATATTAAAATGTTACGGTACATGTTCGGCCTATTCCGTCTGATTATAAATAGGGACAAGCTTGTTGGCCTGGCTCCCGTTGTTCTATGTGTCATGCAATACGACAGACAGAACTGTGGCACTGTGAGCATACAGGAGATGCAATAGAGAGACAATTTCATATGACGTAAGTTTCATTTGCAAATTTGAGACTAAGACAACTTTTTTACAATGGTTTACAATCTTTGAAGAACGAAATTCTAAACTCAAGTGTGCCACCATGTTTTCCACAGTAAATGCAGTTATAGTTTATTTCTTTTCAAGTAAGCTTGTTATGTTGGATAAATTGATTAGACAGACTAACCAAGAATGAAAAATGGACAAAGTAGGAAGAAAAAAAAAACATTTAGAAGGGATGAAAAACAGTTCTTTCTTTCTTTCACCTTGCTCACTACAAGCCCATTCACTGCAATTTTAGGAAAGAGCCTTGCGGGAAGGCAGCTGTCAAGACTGGAATAAAGGGGCCTGAGCTTTTTGGCCTCACTTCCGTAGTTCTGACATGCAATGTCGCGTGCAATCTGCCAAACGTTGCACAGTGTACATAATAGAGAGTGGCGCACCATTTTGGCCATGGTCATGCACATCTTCCTGTCTGCGTGAACTCGATTATTAAAATGTCATTTTAGCAACATCAGAGAAAAACCAATTAAAAAACAAGCCCCCAGTCATAACCATTGACGAAAGTTGACCATATGTTTTAACTTTTTGTACACCAGTATCAACATAAAAGAAGAGGGCATTAAGTGTACATGGAAACACACAAATTGAGGCATCATAGAATGAGGAAGAAACATTTCTATTTCAATCATTGCATGTTTTCTTGTAAAAGTGGGCTCAGCGTGCACGATGAGGCATTGTTTGCATTTTTTGGGCTTAGTGTTGGGTTTGTAAAAAAATTGGAGAATCGTTGTTACTTCATAAGATTGGGAAACCGGCAGTGAAGTAATCAAATGTTGGTATCAGGGAATCATACTGTAGTTTTAGCTGGATATTGATTACATGTCGTAATGTGCTACGATTCCATAGAACAAAAGCAAGGCCAGTGTTACCTCCCTGACGTACAAAAGTCCCTGAATTCTACAATTGAAAACTTTATCATTACAATATTAGCCTCTCAAATGGTGATTGGAGGATTTCTCTGCAAAATGCGTGTGAATGTTTTGACCAAATGCCATGCCTATCAATATTTCTCCTAAGTATGTGTGTAACCTTGAAATTGTCGTGCATGGAATAGAAAATTCATCAACAAATTATATCCCTCTTTCAACAATCTTCAGTCGACTTCTTCATGATGTTAGATCTCACAAAGAAGTGCTTCAGCATTCTAAAAAAATAAAAAAATTGGCAGACTTTCTCATACTATCCACTCACAACACACCTTCAAACATTTTGTTCACTCCAAGCACCCAAGACCTCAACCAAGCCTAATCATTGTTCTAACACTTGTACGTATAGGTCTGACTGTTCAAACAATTGGTGTCAAAATAAACATGTTATTGAATAGTCAAGTGTTCCGTTTTTCCAAATCTTCTCGTTCATTTCAACTTCTACTTGTCCATTTTCAAATTACGCTATGCGTGACTAGAAGGTTGTTACGTCCCTCAAGTATCCCTAAACCCCAAACTCTGTGCATGGACATGTTTTCCATTACATTTGTGGCCCACCATGTGTCAAAATCTGGATTATTACACAATACTACCGAAGGAGTTTTAACATCTTGCCTCAACCTCCAGAGTTCCGTTCCATAAAGAAATGAAAGATATAACCACTTTCCAGAAAATTGACAGAACTACCGCATATCATATTAATGTTCAGATAATGTTCACTCAGCTTCTTGAAGGCACTAAAATTTTACGAATGCGCACCTCAAAATTATCGAAACCCCTCAACTTCTTGTGTACTTTCTAAAAATAGCCTCTCATGAAGCGATGCCACACGCGTTACTTGACACAAGTGCCCAAGACCCTAAGTATGTGTCATTGTTTTTTCCGCTCCTATATGTATGCAGTCGATAGTTGCAACACTTTTCATCGAAGTACGTTTTCTGCTCATTAAAATCTACCCAATTTTCCCAATTCCTTTAATATTTTTCTTCTCCATACCTCGCCCCTCGCAACCATCCACGTTCCACTCGGCATAACACGTGGCATTAAAGCACAGCAACACTGGAGGGACACCTGAAAGATTAAATCCCAGGCAAGAACCTTGTAAAAATCTTCAGCACATCTCCATCGTCTAGGATATTGGAGACATTGCGATGATGACTTCAAATGGGGCAAGGCCGCCTGACAACAAGAAGCAATAACCAGCAACGACTTCAATGATGGAGAATCAGTAGCACACAGACCATGATGCTCTTCAGGAAAAATAGGAAACAGTGGCATGCTTTGAAAAACGATGCAACCGGGATGACTCCAGTGGCCAATCTGGTGACAGACGCCTTGGAGTTGGAGAACCCTTCACCTCTGTTGCTACCCATTGAGGTAACACATGCCACGATGGGAGACACCGGCCGACAAGATTGCATCAATGAGGACCAATACTGAAAATTGTTGGGACTCAATAGCCTTATCAACCATCTCCTCCAACAAGTCGTTGCAGACATGGAGGGACTTCAACGTATGTATGCACGGAAAACAGTTCCCACTAAAAGGAACAACCAACTCTCAAGAAAACCCCAAATATGGCATATACTTCCAGAAGTATTTGACACTATAAATTCCCAAGGACCAATGATCTAGATGTGACTGATGAGTTGGGAGTGGTACTTCACCACTGCTGGACTCATCAGCGACAAAAAGAAAAATCATTGTGCAGTCTCAATTTTGCGTGATACGATGTTGAGTTGGTGGTGTGGTCTAAAGACCACAAAATGACAACATGAGACTAATGGGGCCAGATCAGCACCTAACGCGACTGCTCTCACATTGTCAAATGCAGATATTCCAACTCTTGATCAAGTAGATCTGAGATGGCACGACTCTTTTACTCCGCTTGCAAATTGGATGGATTTGCATGTGCCATCCTTGCCCGCTTGAAAAACATAAATGAAAATTTTGCTACATGGTACAAGCCTCAACGCTT
The DNA here is from genome assembly GCA_023375785.1 of Penium margaritaceum. Lineage (NCBI taxonomy): Eukaryota > Viridiplantae > Streptophyta > Zygnematophyceae > Desmidiales > Peniaceae > Penium > Penium margaritaceum. Next base: position 56,139 of record SZWC01001578.1, on the reverse strand, counting down.
CCATCAACAGTCCAACATGGCAGGGTACACACGGTGTTTCTGCAAAATCATCACCAATAGTGGAATTTCCCCGATGAACTCTCTTTTCATGACAAAAATGGCCTCACGTGTAACATTTGACAATCAATTGAAATATTTGGAATCCAAGATGACCTTTCCATGAACGATCAAAGTAAGTAGTTACATTGACAGCGCCAAAAAAAAAAGTCAGATACACAAATCCAAGAAGTAGCAACCTCAAATCCACAATCCTCATTGTGGCGACAGAAAGTCACAGTCAACAAAAAGCCTCATCTCTGATGGAGATTGATGTAACCGATCAAAAAGCAATGGCTGTTTTGGACTTGTGAGAAGCCATGTCACATCTTCGTGACTGTCAAAACTGGCAACAGGCCAACAAGAGGGGAAATCGTAGAGAAAAAAAAAGACGAGTTCAGAAATGGCCAAAGGCAGGAGAAGACAAAGAATTTCCTCTCCAGTATGAAGACTGTAAACCAGCGAATCGCCCATGCAGACAGCTCTCAATGCCCCAAACGCGACTTCCTAAGAACGCAAAGTTCAATGAGGTGTACGAGGAAAGCCAACCAGAAATGATATTGCAGGTGCAACCAAGGGGTTGTGAAAGTCAGACAACGGTGCCGACACTACTTGATGGAGGAGCTTCTCAAACCTTTTTAAGCAATAAGATGGTTCGGAATTTCGGTTTGTAGACCAGACCAGGGTTTTCTTTCAAGGGGAAACCATCAACAAAATACTGAAAATTTGTTGACTTTGCAAACCAAAAATCAGAGAACTGCACAACATAACGGTCTGAATAATTTGCCCAAAGAAGGACCACACAATCATCCTCGACTGAGATTTCCTACACCAGCACAGTCCGCAAGTAGACTGCATTAGCGTCATAGTCTATGTTAGCATCAATGGCAGAAACAAAACACATTGGTAGTTATACACATGCCTCTGACCACGCGACCCAAAACGCATTGGTAGTTATACACATGCCTTTGACCACGCGACCCAAAACGCATTGGTAGTTATAGGATGTGGCACAGGAGGAAGGAGCAGAAAAAGTTGTAGCAGCTGCCATTTATTTACACACAACCGATATCAATCTTGGCTGTGAGGCCAAGAAAAAACTGGAACAAGGAGCACAAGCATGGGTATTCCATGTGGAACCAATGAAATCAAAAGAGATTGCATTCGTAAATGCAACAACATCCACATTATTGGCCTTGATACCTAACAGTTTTACAGCCATCTTGGAGGATTTTACATCACTCATCAGAGGGTTTGAAGGGCTGATCCCCAGCATACCCTCAAGAGATACCGCTGTAATGTAGCACCGACTAACACATAGACCTGAATATGGATAGCAGACCGATGGTCAAGGGAACCTATTGAACGAGCAACCACAAGCTGAACAGCTTGGAAGGGAGAAAGAAAAAAAATTGAAGAACAAGATGCTTCTTCAGGGTTTCATCAGGCCATCCATGTCGCCAAATGTTGTAATTATAACTGTTTTTGTTGGAAAATAGAATCCCCATGGCCTTGAATGTTTGACAGGTCAGTTGAGTCTGCTTCTGCTTGAATTACTTCTGCTCCTATGTGTGAGAGTCCTGACTTGACACCACGTCACACATCAGTCGTAAGCATGTGCACCGCAAGCCTGAATTGCTTGTCAAAGAGAGCTGGAATAATAGAGAAGAGTCCAGATGAATTAATGGTGAAAGAATCACTCCATTACACTAAGAAATGACAAAGATCTAGCAGATCTACTAAATACGCTAGCAGCACACTTATCCTAAAAAAGTACAACTGCAGGTAGTCCGGTTCCTCCTGTCTTGCTCGGATTCTCCGCGCTCAACAGAGTAAGGATCGACGCCTCGGTCCATGGGTGACCGGTCAGCTTAGTGTCGCTCCTTTCATAGTTGCCACATCGGCACTTCTTGCAGTCCTTGCCGCCGCAACCCCTTCCGCGTACATGTGCATAGATCTCCAGAATACATTCAATTTCTCCGCAACTAGTTAATCAGAACACAGGTACCATGGGCAGGGAAGGCACGGGACTACCCTCTCTCCTGACCCTCCAGACAGAGAATAGGATAGAGTAGGGGGGTAGTTAGGCGGAGGGTCAGGGGAGCGAGTGGCGACCTCTCCCCTGGCCCTCTTGCACTTTTGCTCCATGTCATATGAGTTTGGACACAAACTATGCCAGATTCCATCATTGACCCCTTTTTGGTCCAATCTCATTTGACAGCCACACCATAGTTTCTGGATCCCATGTTTACTTATCTTTTAGTCATACCAGAGTTAATCTCCCCCCTTCCTTTTGGTTTTTCCTCAAACAGGTAGGTTTGTGAATAGAGTTCGAGGAGTAGGTGGGTAGCGATAAGCATTTGTGATTTTTGAGGTTTTCGAGAGGAGGAGCTGTTGGACCTGTGCCTTTCCTCTCAGTCCTTGCTCTGTGTACCCAAGAAATGGACCACGGTTACAGGTTCCCCGCTGCCCCCTCTCACTCTCGCAGTAGAGCAGGTGGTCAGTCAAGCAGTCAATGCGCAGTGTGATGTGGTCAATGAGTCAGCGGTGCGTAGGCCACTGCGGTGCGGTCCTCGCTAGCGACAGGAGCCACAGCCTGGTGGATCACGCAGTCGCGTGGCAAGCAGATCAGCCTTTGAGAATTCCCATGCGCTTGCATAGTTCTGTATGTTGCTTGACATCAAGTGGCTTTGTGAGGATGTCCGCCTCCTGTCGTTTTGTTTCCATGTACACCATGTCGACATCACCTTCTATGACGGCATCCCTTACATAGTGAAACTGCCTTTTCACATGCTTAGTTCTTTCATGCAGAACAGGGTCTTCTGCCACTGCGATTGCACTTTGATAGTGGTTGGTTCCAGCTGGTCAAACCCCAGCTCTCGAAGAAGCATACGCAGCCACACTGCTTCACGGGTGCACTCACTCTGTAAGATGTATTCAGCCTCTGTGGAAGATAGAGCAACCACAGATTGTTTCTTTGAGCGCCATGAGACAGGTCTTCCGTTGATTTTGAAGACATATCCAGAGGTAGACCTGCTGTTCGTCTGATCTCCGGAGAGATCCGCGTCGCAGAAGCCAGTCAGGAGAGGTCCTGATGTCTTTGTGTAGCGGATGGAAATCATGGACGTCCCACAAAGATAACAAATGCAACGCTTGGCTGCTGTGATATGATCCTTTGTTGGTGCCTTGCATCCTTGGCTGAGAATGCCAGCTGCAAACGAGAGGTCAGGACGTGTCCCGACAGATGCGTACATCAACGATCCAACCATGCTTGGAAACAGTTTCATTTCAGCTGGTGAGGCCAGCATGTCGGGTGTTGGCAGCTTAGTGAGACCATGATTCAACACCAGAGGTGTAGAGACCGGAGTTGATTCACCCAAGTTGAATTTTTCAGCCATGCATTAGACGTACGAGGTCTGAGCCAGGAGAACCTGTAAAGAAAGCATGTCGTGAGCTACCTGAATCCCGAGGTAGTAGGTCAGTTGGCCCATATCTGCCATCTCAAAGGTCAGGGCCATGCCAAAAGTACAGAGAGTGGTCAGAGTGGAGTCGTTGGAGATGTTGAGTGAGGAAGAAGTCATGTATTTTCTTGCTCCATTGCCAGGGAGCTTGCTTCAGCCCATACGAGGATTTCTTGAGAAAGCAAACGAGGTTTTCCCCCCCTACTCAATAAGGCCTTCGGGCTGAGTCATGTAGACAGTTTTGTCGAGATCCCCATCAAGGAATGCAGACTTCACATCCATTTAATGGTGGTGCCATCCTTCCGACGCAGCCAGGGCAAGAACCACGTGGATGGAGGAGTACTTGGAGACAGGGGCAAAGGTGTCACTGTAGTTAACACGAAGGTTCTGGCTGTAGCCGCGAGCGACCAGTCGGGCTTTGTACCTGCACGGATCACCGTTAGCATCCAATTTCCATTTGAAAACCCATTTGCACGTGACCACATGGGCATTATCTGGCCGTGGGACGAGCGTCCAGGTGTTTCATTTCTGTGGTTGCTCGAATTCTTCGACGGCAGCAGCATGTCACTGAGCGGACTCGGGTCTGCTCATGGCGTCTTTGTAATTAGTGGAGTCCACCACTTGAGTGACAAAGGCGATGTCAGGGAATGCAGCAGCACTGGAGTCATCAGTATAGTGGAGGGCCTCGTGATGTTGGCCAAGGCGAGCAGAGTGCCGTAGAGGGGCTGGTTGGGCAGTGGGTGTAGCCTGCGGGAGCGATTTCTGAGAGAGAAGTTGCATGAGTGGGACAGCTGAAGAGGATGATGTGTGTTCAGCTGGAACGACGGGAGGCAGAACACCTTCATGTTCATGAAGCGTAGGATCAACCAAGAACTTCTGGAGCGTGTTGGCAATGTCATCATCTTCATCCAGAAAGGAGAGTGGAGTGAGCTATGGTAAGGTATTGGAGATGGATTGGTCCTGAAATGTTTCATCAAAGGTAACACTGCGGCTGCGGAAAACACGCTTGTTAGTGTTATCCCAGAGGCGGTAGGAGCTGCCTCCTTCTTCATAGCCCAAGAGATAGTCCTTCCGGTTGTGAGCACCCAGTTTTTTCCTTTCTTCTGGCCGGATCGATGCATATGCAGATCACCCAAAGATTCAAAAGTAGCTGACATTTGGACGGTGTCCCACCCATGCTTCATAGGGCGTGCCACAGCCTGAAGGGAGCCCTTTTGTCGGCAGGCAGTTGGTGATGTAGGCTGCGGTGTAGATGGCCTCAGCCCAAAATTTGGTGGAGAATCCAGCTGTATGGAGCATGGTGTGTGCTCGGTCGAGCAGGGTGCGGTTCATCCACTCCGCCTTGCCATTTTGTTGAGGTGTGTATGGCACCGTGGTTTGGTGGATGATCCCCTTGCTGTCGTAGTAACATTTCAGGACTGCATTGACAAACTTACCGCCATTGTCTGTCCTCACCTTTTTGACGGACGTGTCAGTTTGATTCTCAATCTCAAGGATCCAGGAGATGATGATGTCAGGAGCCTCTGATTTGTAGCGGAGGAATTTTACCCACACATATTGGGTGAAGTCGTCAAGAATGACCAAGAAGTAACTCTTCTCTTGCATGGATTTTTCTTTCAGGTAGCAGATATCCATGTGAAGGAGTTCAAGGGGTTGAGATGTGCCACACCGGCACTTCTCGCAGTCCTCGCCCTTCACTTGCCGCCGCAACCCCTTCTGCGTACATGTGCATAGATCTCCAGAATACATTCAATTTCTCCGCAACCAGTTAATCAGAACACAGGTACCATGTGCAGGGAAGGCACAGGACTACCCTCTCTCCTGACCCTCCAGACAGAGCATGTGATAGAGTAGGGGGATAGAATAGGCGGAGGGTCAGGGGAGAGAGTGGTGACCTCTCCCCTGGCCCTCTTGCACTTTTGCTCCCTCTCATATGAGTTTGGACGCAAATCATGCCAGATTCCATCAGTTTTCAACAATAAAACTGGTAGGCATGCATGGATTACAGGGATTTGAACAACACGACCATCAGGAACTGCTCCTGTTTCCATGGGAAAACAAACTTTTGAAACAACTCTGTGGAGTGTTTAATTCTCGTAAAATTGACCTGCAGAGCGGCTATAATGAGATCCGCATATCTGATAAGAACATTGAGAAGATGGATTATTCATCCAATGCGAGAACTTTGAGTTCACAGTTATGTCATTTGGACTGATGAATGCCCCAGGAACATTTATGAAGGCTTTGAAGATTATCGTTTTGCCATACCTTGATTAATTTCTTGTTGTGTATCTTGATGACATCCTGTCGTGCAAGCGCATCCCAAAGGAGCACGGTTAGTGTCTTCAAAAAAATCTCAAGATGTTGCAAAGAGAGATTTTCTAACAAAAAAACTCTCAAACTACTATTTTGGTCATCATTCAATCGAGTTTTTAGGCCACACCATCAACAACCTGTTGAATATGTTTGCCCCTTGTTTAGTATTGTACGACGGATCAGGAATGCTCTGCCCCTTGTAGAGTTATGACCCCTGGATTTGTTGTAGGGTGACTCAACTATGCTCTGTCTCATGTGAGATATGACCTGTGAGTACACCATGTAGGTGAGTGGTTAACTTGGCCATTTTGTTGATTTGGCCAAGTGAGAGGTCATGAGCTTGATCCTGGCTCCATGCACATCTTGGTTGTTTTAGAAGCTTCCAAGAAAGAAAGTCCATTGCTTCTGGGAAGCAACACGGCTGATCAGTCACCTTGGCACAAGGATGCTTATGTGTCAAGCCCACAGCGCAAGTCTCTTGGTGATGTGGCAGGGTCAAGCCACTTCTTAGGAATGTGCTTTTGAGTTCTAGGACTGGACAGACAGCTATAAAAGGACTTGTCTTGCATGCTGATCAATNAACCCTTGCTTGATGCTCTCTTGCGTATTGACGACTTGAGCTCTTCTTGAGATGTAATGCTAAGGCGTTAGTACTCTTGAAGGTGATGTGTATGCCTGATTAAGTTTGGGGTGCACGACACATACCTGCAAAGGAAGAAGGTGTAAAAACCTTTGTGAGCTTTTTTGGTTTCGCGGCTTCTCTGCCGGAGGTGGTTAGCTCAGTAGCTAACAAAGG
>SZWC01001578.1:28964-43609 GCA_023375785.1 Penium margaritaceum | reverse complement strand
AGTTCATCTCGACAACAAGCACAATCATCCCTGAGGTAACAACACAGCTGTTTTTTAACAGCATCATCCGACTGCACTTGATCCCCTCCTCAATCACTAGCATGTTTTGACGGGAGCTGGCAGCTGGATTAAGACATGGACGGCCTTTTATTCCTAGACTGATAGTCAGACTGAGTGTACCAATCAGACGCTCAAACAATTGATATTGACATTACTTTGAGAATGAAACACCACATGTAATGAGAATGGGATTTACATGTGATTAACCACTTTGTGGTTATCTTTAAGAAGCCTGAGAATTTAATTCAAACATGGGCTTGTATATATCTTATTATGTATTGGTGAGTGTATTGGAACATGGTATAAATGTATCACATGATTTGGGTACAATGTTTTCAATGCACAATAACAAATGTAAAATGATGGTGCCATTCTTGTAGAAAGTGCTTTGTTATGTGTGCTTAAAATTTTATGCACTTGTTTCTATTCCTAACAAGAAGATAAGTAGTCAAATCATTATTCCATTGTGGGTAGGTTCTCTATAATATGATTTTTGGAGTGGTATGTTTAATGTTTGTAATTGATACCTTCTGTTAGTCTCTTTCATTGTTATTTAGCAGAATGTGGATATTATACTGTATAAACACTTTACTAATGTTATGATAGAAAGATATGATTGATTTTAGCCATGATTATTTGCTTTCTTGAGAACCATTTTAGCAAACGGACAGGAAATTCAGCCCACTGGGCCAAAATCGTGGTACTTGGGGGTCGCGTAATCTCAAGTCATCCCATCAGTTGCCCCATGGACCAGGACCTATTCAAGACACGTGGCACACTAGCGTTACACACATGTCGGAAGACGGTATCCTACATGCTATGGATCTAATCGGTAATGCATGTTTGATCTTGCACTTTTTTTGTTTGGAAAGTCAATGATCATCCATTTGAATTTAACTTTAGAAGTCAATTGTTCATGGGAACCTAGGGCTTAGCAAGATAATCAGTAGAGAGGTCAGCCCTTTTTCTCTTCCTTCTAGTGTTCACTCCTTTTTATCACTTTCTTCTCTTCACTCAAATGGTTTCCATGACGTTCGGAGTCAAGCCATGGCAGTAAATCAGGAATCCTTTCAAGAGGAATAAAAAAAAAACCATCGCTTCCTCAACAGAACTTGGTGGCATCCTAATCCAGGAACGACATCAAAATAAAAAACAGGCTTCAAAATTGTAGAGCGGAGACACCCGCTCTGTGGGTGTTTCCACTAGTGTGCATGGTTATAAGAATGTACCATTCCTGGGATAAGCTTCAGGAACAGGTCTGGTCTAGTCCGGTTTGTGTGAGGCCAAATGGACAAGTCTGAAGCTGCCGGTCCGTTGGACATAGCCTTCAAGACTTGCGGCAAGCGGGATGACAGCCGCCGGTGCCGGTGAGAACATGGCAAAGGAAGCAGCATGAAGAATGTGCTGACCACCTTCTCTCAAAGTATATAGCAGTTCCTCTAGACTCATCCACGTGGACCATGGCGTCAAGATGGACAGTCTGGAGCCAAATAGGAGCCTCTGAAAACTACTCGTTTCCATTTGGGATGGCTCAGACTAACCCAGGTTAGCCACAATGTGTTTGGTCCATGCAATACAGCAGTAGAAGCAGATAATGGCTGAACCGATTCACCCATTGTTGGTTCCATGCGAGCTGTAAATGAGCCTATACCTTCGGCTCCACTGTCTATTCAACTAGCAAAGAATTGGATGCAAGTTCTGACAGGCAGCAGTCCTCCCCAATCTGAAAATCGCCTTTTCCCTTCTTCCCTTCAACTAACCACAGTTCTCTCATGCGGTCGGAAATGGTGTCACATCCAGCTGGTGTCAGCATGGGCAGTTCGCTGCCTGGTTGCCAAGAAAATGCTGGAGCTGCATCATAGTTGTCTACTATTCCTCCACGAAAGTCCTAACATTAGAAGTTAGTTGGCAGCGAAGTAGTCTTCAAATGGCGGAATTGAGCAAAAAACGAGTTCTAAGAGATGCTGTACATGCCTAGTTTAGACGCAAAACAATGCGGTACATGCCTAGGCCTTGACTGTGCATATGCTTAGTGTTTTACCAGGAAGTGTTCATAATCTGACATACACAAGCATCAAACTCTCACTCGAGTAATTCTTGCACTACACAGACCCAGGGAGTATCGACCTCAGAAATGCTACACGTACCCTCGTGTACGTTAAGCCAGCAACCAACTTGCGGTGTGTCACTTCCCTAACTTACACGAGTCCCTGAACTCAACAAGTGGATATTTCTGTCTTTGCATTCATGGCTCACTGCACGATCCACCTGCACCATTTTGATGCAAATATTCAAAACTCCCGTGCAATTGCAGCCACTCTCCGACATAAAATTTGTGTAAGCCAATTAGAACTTGCTAGTTGGTTAGGCTACTTACTGTAATGCTCACATACAACTTCATCGACGTTAGCCGCAACAAGAAAGATGCTCTTGGAGGTGGTTTATGTTAAAATATCCTCACCCCCGACAGGTTTGCTGTAGCAGAAGGGCCAGTTCGGCCCTCCCTCCTCGAGGAAGTGAGGGGTGGTTGAGAACCACCCTTCCCCATGGCAAGAGCTGGCTGGTGGCCAGCCCTTTGCTGGTCACTGGCCAGCTGGACGACCGGCGGCCAGTCAGGTGACCAGCTGGCCATCAGCCGGCCACCTGCCTGCTGCCAGTCGAGCTGGTTGCTCAATCAGCGGCCAGGAGGCAATGAAGCCTCAAGGGCTGAGGCCCGTGGCCTCAAGCCCTTGTCCTTGCCCTCTCCTCCTCGCCTCATCAGATGAGTGAACCTATGGGAGAGATTGAGTGAGAGAGTGCACAAGAGAAAAAAACAATGTACAAAACTTCTGATTGTGCCTCGCACGCGGCAATTTTGTGCCACTGCATAAAAAATGAAACCAAACTTTGTGCTGTGTAGAAATTCATTTTCTTAAATAAAAAATTGTGTCAAATCACAGGTTTGGGGTAAAACTCCCCTTGTTTGGGACCAAGAATAAGTGGGCAAGGTAAAAGATGAAATGGGCCTCCGGAGACTCAAAATATTCGAGTCTCCCTGTACAAGTTGTTGATGATGATTGCCACCAGACTAATGTGGAGGGGAAAATCCCTCCAGCAAGCTCTGGACGTTATTCTACAAAATCTGACAAAAACCTCCATGTAGGAGCAGGAGACACCGGTTACAATGATTTTCAGAGCAAGACGCACCTAATGACCAATTCCGCGATGGTTATGTCGGCTATGAAACTCTTTGAGCACCTATAGCAGTAACAAACATGCCAGAAGGGTATATGGGTTTCATCCTCAATATTTTTCAGTAGTGTAAAGTACATTAGAAATCTCTTAAAAAACTCTTTTTGTTTTTTTCCAACTTCTGCCAGCATCTGTTTCCCCCCAGGAGGCTACTTGATTTTTTGTGGGACGGGGTGGGAAGTGTCCACTCCTAAACCTCCATTCCTCCTACTCTTTTCATGATTTCCTCCTCCATATTTCAACCAAAAACTGGGTGAGTAATGTTCTCCAAGGCCAGGGACTCTCACGGCATGAGAGCACACCGGGAAGAAGGAAGGAAAAATCTCGGGCGTTTTTAAGGGCCTCCCCATCGGCTTGGTCATGAATGAAGACGCCTCCAAGGAGGCACAAGGTACATCAAGAGAAGTCAAGAGGAGGACAAGGAAGACCAGAAGACAAAAGGAATACTTGAGGGGTGTGGGAGGAGTGTGAGAGTTTACAAACTCTAAACTAGAGTTGTCCCCCTCCTCTTACTTTATTCTTTGCCTTTGTTTCTGTTTTCCTGGGCTTAATAGGCTACAAGTTATCCATTTTTCCCAAAACCTAAAGTTTTCTATTGACTCACTCCTCTCCTTATTGAATCACCTACGTTCTGCTTGGCATAACTATAATCAGCTCCATTGCAAACTGTCCCAACGACATAGGTTTGAGTTTGGTGCAAACTCATCCAACAAAAAATAACATTTTCAGAGCAGAGTAGGATGCAAAAGCCAAACTTGATGTCCATCCGGGGTATTTCAGCTGCTCATTTCATAGCTCCCCATGTATTCCCGAAATTTCAGAAGATTTCATCACAGTTGCTTTGGAAATATTGCTGCTCAATGTCAAATGCTAGTACTTTGCTTGAACTCTGAAAACATAGCAGGCANTTTTCTATTGACTCACTCCTCTCCTTGAATCACCTACGTTCTGCTTGGCATAACTATAATCAGCTCCATTGCGAACTGTCCCAACGATATACGTTTGAGTTTGGTGCAAACTCATCCAACAAAAAATAACATTTTCAGAGCAGAGTAGGATGCAAAAGCCAAACTTGATGTCCATCCGGGGTATTTCAGCTGCTCATTTCATAGCTCCCCATGTATTCCCGAAATTTCAGAAGATTTCATCACAGTTGCTTTGGAAATATTGCTGCTCAATGTCAAATGCTAGTATTTTGCTTGAACTCTGCAAACATAGCAGCCATGTCTCTATCTCCCACATGGAGGTCATTGTGGGGATTTGCATAATGGCTTCCAGAACTTTTTGGAATGGTTTTCTCCTTTTGTGTCATCCTGGAGGCAATGGTTATAAACAACACATGCCGGGAGACTCGAATGTATCAATTTCTTGGAGGCCCATAGCTGTTTCTACCTCTCCTCATTCTGGGTTCCAAAACGATGGGGGTATTACCTCAAACTTGTTTTTTCACACAACTTTCTGTTGTGGAAACTCAAATTTCATACTGGAAAAACTTTGCTTTTGTTCTTTTACCCGTCGGAGCAAAATCATTGTGTGCGGGGCATGATTGGCGATTTTGCGCTGACCATTTTTCTTATCTCATGCACTCTGTTGAAAAATTGCCCCTCCGCATGCCCAAGTGCGGCGCCGGGAGGCGCTGACGAGCCACCAGAAAATGGAAACTCCGCTCCGGCGGATCTGGCGACTCGACATTTACTTTGATCCAAAAATGGAGGATTGCCCCTGAAAGTTGACAAGTTGGTGAATCCGGTGGAAGTTGTTTTGCCGGAATCGGACAAGTATCGAGGGAGATATGGCCTTCCAAAGTTGGGGTATGCGCAGCGGCTCTGGGAGCCGGCTGCGACTCAAAATCCGGTCGATTATCGACCGGACCGAGTAACAAAAATTCCATGTGGAGAAAATGCTCCGATAGGCCTGCCGAGGCGTCCGCTGGATGATCCGCCTGATCAGGTGGATAATCCACCGGATCCAGTAGTGCAGGTTGTTACTGAGGGACAGCCAAAATCCTGGCTCGACGTCCGAAACTCAATAGTACGTTTTGTTACTTGGGGACTTAGTCAAAATTCTGACTGCAGGTCCGCTGACAGGTTTCGAACCTCGTCACACCCCATCACCAAACACGACCCAAAAGTGGGTAGGGTGCATGGAAACAGTGCAGGGGACCCCCACACCATGTGCAATGGGACATGCGCCTTGGGAAAGGCGCTTTGCACGTGAATGAAGGCGCCACGGTGAGTGGCGGCGTCAGGCTTCTGTGGTGGGTGAGACCTGCGCTTCGGCAAGCATAACTTGAGCTACGCTTGGCCGAATTGTGCGCGGTTTCATGCGCTGGAAAGCTCATGACTAGGCCTATAAATGTTGTGATCATGTCCATGTTACAAAACTAACGCAAAACGACGTTATCCCCTTCTCAAACTGACTGTCTCTAAATTCCTGCTCACATAGCGTGAGGCAACCAGAAAGCTCACGCTCAGTCTCAGATTCGCCCAAAACAGTAGACGTGAATCACTAGAGATGATCAGACAAACGTCGGGACCGCACCACGCGGATCTCATCCTGACACACTCTCGCTCACTTACGTTCCTCATCTCGCTCATCTAATGAGAGGAGGAGGAGAGGAAGAGGATGAGGGATCGAGGCCACAGGCCTCGTCCCTCTAGGCCTTGCACCCTCCTTGCCACCAATCGTGCGACCGGATCAATTTGCGGCCAGCAGGTGGCCGGATGATGGCCGGCCGGTCACATAACTTGCCACCGGCCATCCTACCGGCAGGCCGCCAGCTGGCCGGAAGCCAGTGAAGGACTGACCACCAGCCAGCCCTCATCTCAGCAAGGGGTGTTATTCAACCACCTGTCACGTTACGAGGAGGGTCCAAGATGACCAGGAAATAGTTTTTCTTGAACAAGGAGGACTCTTTGATGTAGCACAGATCCATGTGTAGGAGTTCCAATGGCCAAGAGGTGGTGAGGCCGGTGTAGCTCTTGAACATTTTTCATGCTGCTTGGCCGTGAGACATCCACTGCATGGGGAACTGGGGACAGATGCTGTGAGTGTCTTGGGTAGATCCAGTGTCATTCCATCCTTTGCCATTTTTTCAAGTGTTTGAAAACTGATGTGAGCCAGGCAGCGATGCCAGAGCTCAGTGACTTGAGGCATGAATGGACTCGATGTGTCAGTTTCAGCAGGCATAACTTTTGCCATAAAGGCACCCTCTGGTGTGTCAGAGGATATCTGCGACAGAGGAGCATCGTGAGTCTCCAGCACAGTAAGATTTTGTGTGCTCTTGGCAACAGCAGCCAGTTGGCCATTGATGTTATAGATCTTGCAGTTTTTCTCAACGTCAAAAACCACATTGTAGCCTTTGTCGTTGATGCGTTCAACAGATAGCAGGTTGGCTGCAAGATCTGGCACATAGAGTATGTTGTCAAAGGTGCGAGAAGCTGATTGTCCCTTCAGATTGATAGCAACTTTCACAGTTCCAGTGCCATGAGAAGGGATCATGCGGCCATCTCCAATGCGGACTCCTCGTGCAGTGGAGAAAGGTGCAAAAGCTGTGAACCATTCTCTGCGTCTGGTCATATGGTTAGTACATCCCGAGTCAATGATCAAGGCCTGGACAACAGCGGTTAGGAGAAAAGAGCTGTTGATGGAGCACATTGCGAGCTCTTCATAACTTGGGCTGCCTGAAAATTTCTGGTAGTCCTCTTCTTTGGCCACAGCTAATTCTTCCGGTGGTGAAGGGTCATTCTCTTCTTCATCTTCTTCAATAAGAGGATCGGGCATCAGCAGATTTTGTTGCGGAATGACTTGTGAAGAAGAGCGATCAGAATATGTTGATGCTGATCCTGTGAAGACCGTGAGCAAAGCAGAGAAGTTAGAGAATAGATATGAAACAATGGCGGCAGCAAGGTGTGAGGTCATGGCAAGCATGGCTTGGTTGGGATATTGCTACTGTTGATTTTGTGAGCCACTTATTTGCTGCCCTTGTCTTATGGGGCAGTCAGCTTGCACATGCCCTTTGCAATGACAGCGCCAACATTCCCGTTTATGAGGATGAACGTAGGGTCTTGGTATTCTTGTCATGAATTGCCCTTGTGGTTGTTGGTGAGGTTGCAGCATGAGTTGACCCTGGCTTTGAGTGTCATTGCCATAGGAGCAAAATTTCTCTGTGCGGCGTCGGCCTGCCCACCTTGATATTTGGTTGATAGGCCTATGTCTCTGCCATTTGCCTTGATGCACTCATCTTCAAAATGCATGAGCTCTTGAACGGCGTACTCCAGAGAGAGTGACATTGATAAGGCTGCTCCTGCCATTGCAGCTGCGGCTGGTGCTGCTGCTGCTTGAATAGCTGGAGCGGCTGCAGGGAGAGCAGCACCAATTGCATCAATAGCTGATTGAAAGTTTCCAATAGCAGTGCCCATCACTGCAAGCTTGTCAGTGTCATTGATGCAAGCCTTGTTGACATCTTCCAGTCGCTCAATGGTGTTGTTGAATCTGGGAGGAAGGCCACAAAAGATTGTGTGAATCAGAATTCGATCAGAGACTGGTTCTCCCAAAGCAGTAATACGACTTGAGAGATCTTTGAGATGGGATGTGATCCTCCAGCTTGGTGTCGTCCTCCATTTTCTGAGTGTGAAACTCAGTGAGGAGATGCCCAAGTTCATCCTCATTCACTTTGTGATAGCATTTTTTCAGGGCTCTCCAAGATTTGCTGGGATATAGAGTGCTGTTGTTGTCACGGATCAGAAATTTTAGATGATCCTCCAGTTGCATGGTAAGTAGAGAGAAAGCTTGGTCACAGCGCCGTTGCCATGTCAAACGTTCCTCAGCAGTGGGATTTTCTCCGAGTACTTCTGTGGGAGGATCGGAGACCACTCCCCAGAGCCCCTTGTTGAGGAACACCATCTTCATGTTGAAAGAAAAAGTATGATAGTCCTCGCTGTTGAACTTGGGAATTCTGAAATGATCACTTGGCATGGCACCCGCCGCCATGCTGCAATGTGACAGTGGAGTTGACCTGGTAAAGGCACCCCCTGCTCTTATACCAAATGTTAGAAATGTAGGCCTCTTAGAATCTCAGGTGTCTCGGGTAAGTACTCCACATTGAACTTGTACACTCAAACTTTGTGTGATACACATGGCAGGCAACTGCCATACACTTCAACTGAGTTGAATGTCTTACACACTTGTCAAGAGATGTCACACACGGCACAGGTACACGGCTCGTCTCTTGCTGAATCCAACTGTATGCTGCATTACTGAAATGGTGAAGTGCAGACTTAGCAGTCAATTCCCTAAGGTGACGGCCATTTGAAGTGAGCGCTACACGTGACTCGACTAAGACTAGAACAGCGGAAATACAAAAGCCGTAAACACCCGGCTGTCCATCCGAGGTTGGCTAAGGCCCAGCGCCCTCGGTAATTGAGTTATGGTTAATCGTGCTATTTTAATACACTATGGAATGTGTGTATATGGTACATGCAATACCTCAGGTTCCTTGTAACTTACATGCATGCATGCACTTTGTAATACACCATTGAACTAGTGGAAGAATGCTTTACTTTGATAAAGTATTTGAATTCTACTGTGGTTTCTTATGTATGTGAAGTCTGTTTGTTTATGTGTATTCAGATATTTTAGATAGCCTACTTATTCACTTACATGATATGGTGGGTTTATTGGTCTCTCTTCATATATGTCGCAAACGTATAGCGACATCGCGAGGTACTTCATACCTCGAAACACCTTAGTTGTGATTTCGCTTGAAGTTCGGAAGGGGCCGCTTGCGTCATTTGCTCAACCCTGAAGAAGTCCGTGGTGCCCCCCCCCCCCCCAAAGTACCTCGAGTGTATCTTGGGGGTGTATCTGGAGGTGTATCGTGGAAATGCGAAGTGTTGGTACTTGTGTATTCCAATGTTCCATCTCCCCCCCCCCCCAACATGTGAAGTGTATTGGAGGGGTGTATCGTAGAGTGTATCGTAGACCTTTATCAATAACGAACATGTGTATATTTCTTTGGTCATCACTTATGGTACACAAGTTGACATATTTGATACCCCTCAGATACACAGTCTGATACACCACCCCAATATACTTTCGACTTTGGGGGGGGGGGGGGGGGGGATGAGGGCTATCCACACCCCCCCTCCATATCAAAAATGTATTGGGGTGGTGTAGCGGAGAGTGTCGCAGATAGACATTCAAAAAAACAACTTGTGTATTGCCGATCGCTTCCGTCCATAATCAGTGCTTAACAGGCCCCCCGAGCTGCAGTTGCGGACCCCCCCCCCAAAGGACCTTGAGTGTATCTGGGGAGAGTATCGTGTGGTGCATCGTGGAAATGCGAAGTGTTGGAACTTATGTATTCCAATGTTCCATCGCGCAAGCCACCCCCCCCCCCCCCAAACACATTAAGTGTATTGGGGGGGTGTATCATAAAGTGTATCATACATTTCTATCAATAACAAACATGTGTACACTTCTTTGGTCATCACTTATAATTCACAAGTTGACAAAGTCGATACCCCTCAGATACAGACTCCGATACACCACCCCAATACACTTTCGACTTTGGGAGGGGGGGTGGGAGAGGGCTATCCATACCCCCCCTCGATATCAAAAGTGTATTGGGGTGGTGTAGCAGAGATTGTCGCGGATAGACACTGAAAAACACAACTTGTGTATTGGTGATCGCCGCCTTCCTTGGTAAACAAAAGGGAACCTGCCGGGTCCCGCCATCGCAGGGTCCGGCAGGTGCCCAGGCGAGTAAATTAATAAAACCCCAACCTCGTTGTCGAACTTGGGGATTTGCTTGAAGTTCGGGGTGGAGTATCAACAACAGGTTTGAGTGTCCACCTTGGAGAACTCCCAAGCCCCATAGCTTGGTTGTTGAACTTTCGGGTTAGGGCGGGTGCTGTGTTAAAAGAAAGGGAACTAGCCAGTGTAGCAAGGAGGGTTTGCTCGCAGTTTGTTGGCGAGACTGCTCGCGTCTGACATTGGCAACACCAATGTCAGATGGGAGCGACCTCGCCATCAAAGTCGGCAAGGTCCTCCTTCGTGGGCGAAATCGCCCTGTACGCTCGGCGTCGAGTGTATTATCTGGACCCAATTAGTCAAAGTATGTATGCTTTGCCAACCAAAAACAAAGGCCTGAATAGTACATGACAACAAAGGACGACCCAAATAGGTATGGTAACATAAACCAAGCATAACACTAATATTGGAGCAGCTGAAAATGGGTCACATTGAAATAATAGTATTTGTTTCACCTGTATATTGTTCACAATGCAAACGTATTATTATTCAAAAATAGTTTAAATGATATGAGAACTTGACGGAAGTTCAATGAAACTTCCAGGGTAATATACACAGAAAAATCTGTGTATTTAGGATATACATGAGACTTCCATGAACCATTCCTATTAATGGCAGTAAATTTCCTAGAAACATCCTCCACATATGTTCCGATTTTGTACACTAGTTTATCAGTTTGCACTTATGGGGTGATTGACCATAAATGCGGAGATAATTCTCGATTTCCTCCGTGGTTCATCGATTTTCAGACGGTGACGTTGGGTGAAGCTGACGCTCGTCCCTCAGTCGCTAGACGGCTGCGATTGACCCATCGCACCATCATTCGCTCCAGTCAGTCCGTCCATCTCCAGCACACCAGCATCTTCACGGCCGGCACGTCTTCATTTCTGCCTCCTTCTTACATCAACCAGACACCTAGCGGAGCCCTGCTTGCACGCTTGGTCTGTCCGATGTTCCTCAGCTGCGTGCCACATCAGCTGCTGGACCAAGAAGAGCTCTCGCTCAAGTGCTCGTCCGTCCCCGTTCCATCGTACACTTTCTTGCTTCTCTTTTGTGTGGCTTGACACCAAGTATGCCACTTTTGGGAAGTGGAAGTATGCGCCCAAAACTAGGCCGCACGAGTTTGGGCACAGACTAGGCCAGATTCCAACACCACCGACAGAGAGAGAATAAAGGTGGAAGAGCAGCCGCTGCTGAAGCTGCAATCTTGGCGACTGAAGATGTGTTAGAGAACAAAAAGACAGGCAATCCCCACAAGAACGGCTTCTGTGAGCAATGAGATGGCTGCTGCAGTTGAGAGGAGAACGACGGCATGCTGTGCAATTGATGAGGCTGATGCAGCTGACAATGTGGGAGAGCTGGAGGCGCAAATGAAGGTGAGACCAGAAACAAGGGTTATAGCGGCTGTGGCCGCTGCTGAGGCAATTGAGCCTGTTGCAGCAGCTACCTGCATGGATACGTGTACTGCAGCTACAGAAACAGACCTGAGCAAGACAGCTGCTGCAGTACATGCTGAAATTGCATAGCCAGCTGCTGTGCTGGCTGCGGAGGTAGTGGCGACAGCAACAGTAGAGTCTAACTCAGCGTCAAGTACAGAGGAAATGTCTGAAGGTGGATCCAGTGATGGCAAAGCAGCACGAGAGGCGGCATGTGGAGATGTCTTAGCAAGTGAGTGAGAGGGATGAAAGGTGGCAGTGTTGCAGAGGAGGGCTCTAGCAGTGTCACCGGTGGCGACACCCTGGGACTGCTGGTGGACAAGGCCGTCAATCCTGTGGGGGACCGGTCGGTTGTGCGTGTTGATGCTTACGCGAGTATCGCGCGTACACTGCCCCCTCATCTTGCTCCTCCTCTGGATGATACCCAGGGCTGCTGCGTTGGCGCTGTGCCCGCCTCTCATGGTCCAGATGAATCTTGAAGTGGGCTAACTTGCTTTCAAGGAGATCATGCTCTTGAGCCGCCGTGGGTGACGTAGGGACCGGTTCTGTCTCTGGCGGCAATGCCAGTGTACCAGGTGTGCAATAGCAGGAGTCCTTGCCCTGAAGTCAGCTGCTGCTGCCAAGGAGATGCTACCGGATGCTAGATCTGAAAGCTGATAGTGGAATGCTGCTGACTGCTGATGGTTAATGGCTGCTACTGGCTGACGGCTGCTGGCTGTTGAGGCTGACGAATGAAGGCTGCTTCTGGCTGATAGCTGACGGCTGACGGGTGATAGCTGCGGTGGCCTGATGGCTGCTGGCCGTGAGAGCCGACGGCTGAAGGCTACTACCGGCTGACGGCTGATGTTTGACAGCTGACAGCTACTGTGGGCTTGGGCTTGCAGCTGTGATTGAGACAACGATGCTGACATGGACTGTTGGATGAATTTGTCAGTTGGCTGTGGGTCTGCTGGTAGGAATTGCTGTTGCAGCAATGCGGATGCTTATGCAGCCGCTGCTTCAATTAGATGACCAGTGCAGCAGACTACTGCTTTGGAAGTGTGGCTGACAGCTGCAGTTGATGCTGAAATCAACACTGAAGCAATAGCAGATCTGCTATTGCTTTGATGAAAATGCCGTTAGCTGCTGATGGCCAACTAGGCAGTCGTGGCCGTAGGATAGTGCTGACGGGTGCTATCCACTGCTAGAGTCAGCGGTTGTCAAAGGTGTCGGCGCCGGCGGTTTCTCAACATCTGCTAGTCCACCAGGGTTTATCTCTAACGGATGACCATTCCGGAAATGGTCGGGTAATGGCTTGTAAAAATCCTGACACAAACTGCCTCAAAACGTGACGATGTCACAAACATTTGTGTCTGCTAGCATTCGAGCCGTTTTATCCGTTCTTCTTACTATATGCAGAGGACGTTCATTCCCCCTGGATCTGACTCAGATTTTTTCTGTTCATGCTCTTTTCCTTTGCTTTTAACCCTCTTCATCGTATCTCTGCTCTGCCATTCGTGCCTTGCTCATTCTTCACCAGCCTCTCAGTCGCAGCTCCTCTCTTTGTCACTCAACTCCTTTGCTTGTCTCTCCAAGAAGTTCATGACTACCTTTTGGTGCTTCTCTTGCATTCCCCCGTCTACCTCGCAGTCCACACTACTGCCCGTCTTCTTGTACTCCTCCAGCCTCTCTCTTGGACAGCTCCTTGTCTGTGCTTCCTTCATTCCACTCGCGTCACTTTGCAACACTTTTTTGCTTCCACTTTCTTGTGCTTGCTTCTAGCATGAAAGTGTGGCAAAATCAAGGCTGTTGTGCAGAAATTTTCTGTCTTGTCAATCCGTGGCATGAATTATTGAACTTCTTTCTGTACACAACTTCGCAAATCCTTATCACTCTTCCATGTACAATTCTCCCTTTAGCAACCTTGTGTGCTAACACCAATCTCTGCGTGCACGTGTGATCTTGTTGTCTGTGAGTCATGGGAGGGTCCAAATGTTCTGTATGTCATTTCTGACAGACCATGAAAACATTTTGACAGCTATGACCTGTGAACTTGCTCCATACTTGTGCAAAACATTGATCACATAGGACACATCAAGATTTTCACCTGGCAGCCATGTTGGGTGAGTGGCGTTGATTTTGGGGATGCAGTCTGTGGGGGAAACTAAATGTAGGATTTAAAGCAGTATGAGTAAGCTCCTTACGTGATGTGAAAAAGATAGTGTGTTAACTTGTTTAATTTGTTGCTGTATACTCAAGTTGCTGGCTCTGCGGGCCTCTTGCTTTTCTCACTACTCACAATATTGGATGATTTTGGGTTCATTGCTCCGAGGGCAGGCTGCCAGATTTTTCCAGTGGCATGTTTGAGTGGTCGTTAGAGCTGTATTCAAGGGGCTGCATCAACTCCAGATGGCGGAAATAGTCCCCACCACAAGCAAGCCTGCCACTTGCTAGGTGTGGATTCTCTCTTATGGCCACCTCCTCCACACTCACTATTCACTGTTCCCCTTTTCTTCCAGGAACCCATGGATTTGTCCTCTTCCGGCTCTCAAGTGACAAGGGAGATCCCCTTCACGTCTAATCAGCTTAAATTGGTCTAATCTGAACCAATTGTGCTTCTTACATCCAAAATGCAGTGGCATAATATTTCTACCATGAGCGGAATCACCACAGCTCTCATGACCTGACCAGCTGAAGGCCCTCATGGGATAGCCTGTTCAGTAAAAGATGTCACAACGTTTCTGAGAAACAGTTTAAAAAATCCCTCATTCTTTATACCAATCCCACAACTTGCTTTTTTGGTTGTAAACTATACAAACGGCTCCATGGAAAGTGGTAGTAAAGCTTGGAAATTTGGTCACAAACGGGCCAAACAAGAGTAACATAGCTATCGAGGTAGACAACCTCACGTCAGTATATGAGCATTAACTTCAGAAGGGGACTCCGATGTTGCTTGATCACTCCAGATGTTCACCTTTTTTTTATTCACAAGATCTGACAATAGGGTTGTACTTTCTGGTCACTGCACTCCAGATGAGCAGATATTAACACACACGCGCGCACGCACACACACACACGCGCACACACACACACACACACACACACACACACACACACACACACACA
>SZWC01001578.1:4024-22380 GCA_023375785.1 Penium margaritaceum | reverse complement strand
ACGTGCGTCGGTCACCTTACACTCACTTGCAAAAAGGGTGTACGATCATGCTCATCGCTTGACGAACTGATCTGCGGCGCATCGCATGGATTCGGCCGCACGAGGGCTGGGGATCCGCGGCAGCTCTTACGGGCTCATTGCGTCACGGTGGACCACCTACCGCCGAGAGCAAACGACAATGCGCACAGTGAGCACGCAAAATCGGCGTTCCCCCGAAGCGAGCACGCAAAGATGGCGCCCCCCCAAAGCAAGCACGCAAACATGGACCCTCCTAGGATAGCACGCAAAAATGGCGTGCTGCAGAAATGGCACCCCGCGAACTAGCACACAAAAATAGCACCCCCCCCCCCGGTGACGCCACATCAGCGCCCCAACTTTGCGATTGATATTTTGCTTGTCCATTTTTCCTTCCGATTTCCCTCATGCGAAAACATTGCAATATTTAAACATTACGGAATTGACTAGAGAAAGAAAGTGATCTGTATTCTTGGCAGATTAGGACCCTATTATTTCCATTCTCGCCTTTTTTTCTCATCGCGTCAAAGGCCGGGCTTTTTTTTCTATTTCTTGCCGTCACGTCGAATGCTATCTGCCCTGCTTTTTTTCTTTCTTTTTCTCTCATCGAAGCCAAATGGGAGTGGGGGAGGGTGGGGGAGGCGAAAGCGGGGCAGATCACATTCGAAGGCGATCGGCCCCGCTTTTTTGTTCTTTTCCCGTCGAAACCAACTGAGAAGCGGAGGGAGGGGGAGGTGGAAGAATGGCAGATCATGTTCAAAGGCAATCTGGCGCGCTTTTTTTTCTCTTTTCTTGCGTCGAAGCCAGCTAAGAGGGGGATAGGGAGGGGGAGGGGAAAGCAAGCAGATCGCTTTCGACACAAGAAAAAAAAAACAAAAAAATGACCTTCGACGCAATGGGGAAAAAAAAGGCGCGAATGGAAATAATAGGGTCCTGTTCTACAAAGATTCCTGATCAATTCCTTTCTTGAGTCAATTCCGTTCTTTCCAAATATTGCAATGTTTTTGCATGAGAGAAATCGGAAAGAAAAATGGACAAGCAAAATGTCTATCGTAAAGTTGGGTTGCTGACGTGGCGTTGCCGGAGGGGGGGTGCTATTTTTGCGTGCTAGTTAGCGGGGTGCCATTTTTGCAGGGCGCCATTTTTGTGTGCTATCCTAGGAGGGGTCCATGTTTGCGTGCTTGCTTTGGGGGGGCGCCACCTTTGCGTGCTCGCTTTGGGGGGGCGCCAATTTAGCGTGCTCATGTTGGGGGAGCGCCAGTTTTGCGTGCTACTTTCAAAGGGGCGACATTTTGCATTTTTCTCCAGAAATCATCCCAAGAACGTACGGCGCAGCTTTTTTAAATAAATAAAGGGCGGTTCAATCGTCTAAGGTAGGCGCTACGCATGAGCTGCTTCTATGCCACGAAGTTCAAACTGATATTCTTGCACTCGCATTGTAATAATCAAATACAACATACTACAACTAGGTCACGGCCTACTGTCATGGGCCGACTGTAAATGTTTTCATAAAATGCGGATGAGCAAAGATTTTCTTCCATGTGCACTAGTCTATTCACTAGTAAGCATTCGTCTCAACCCCTTTGTATTCACTTCTCTTGCCGTAGTCTATTTCCTTCCCAAAAATCAATTCCCAAAGACAACCATGTATGCATGGTGGAACACAATGATACAAGCAAAAATTTACATAAGATAATACCAACAGTGTAGATTTTCCCATCATAAAGAGGCGCCAGTTTCTTTTCCCAAATCAAGTTCCATTATTTCCCGAAACCTCACATGCATCACAAGATCCAAGTGTATCTTCAAGGGTTTCCTTAGTACTTAAACATTCATTTTCTTTTTCAAACAAACTAAACTAGGCCTTTTTCTCACAAACATCATGTTCAATATATTGTCTTATAAAAATGTGACATAATACCACTTGTTTACCGCATACTCATTTCATCAAGAAACAAAGAAATGCAATTTATGGCTTAGTTTGCACATGTTTACGAATGGGAGACTAGGAAAAATATGGGTTCTTGGCATGTATGTTTAGTGACTGTGTATGAAAGTGTAAATGTGAGTGTGCATTTGCATTTGCGAGTTTGTGTGTGTGTGTGTGTATGTGTTTGTGTGTGTTGGAAAGAGAATGTGTATGTGTGTGTATGTGTGTGTGTGTGTGTTTATGTGTGTGTGTGTGTGTGTGTGTGTGTGTATGTGTGTGTGTATGTTGTATGTGTGTGTGTGTGTGTATATGTGTGTGTGTGTATGTGTATGTTTGTTTGTGCATGTGTGTGTGTGTGTGTGCTTGTGTGTGTGCGCATGTGTGTTTGACTCATTTTGTGTGTGTGTGTGTGTGAGTGAGTGTGTGTGTGTGTGTGTGCGCACGTGTTTGTGTGTGTGTGTGTGAGTGTGTGAGTGTGTGAGTGTGTGAGTGTGTGAGTGTGTGAGTGTGTGAGTGTGTGAGTGTGTGAGTGTGTGAGTGTGTGAGTGTGTGAGTGTGTGAGTGTGTGAGTGTGTGAGTGTGTGAGTGTGTGAGTGTGTGAGTGTGTGAGTGTGTGAGTGTGTGAGTGTGTGAGTGTGTGAGTGTGTGAGTGTGTGAGTGTGTGAGTGTGTGAGTGTGTGAGTGTGTGAGTGTGTGAGTGTGTGAGTGTGTGAGTGTGTGAGTGTGTGAGTGTGTGAGTGTGTGAGTGTGTGAGTGTGTGAGTGTGTGAGTGTGTGAGTGTGTGAGTGTGTGAGTGTGTGAGTGTGTGAGTGTGTGAGTGTGTGAGTGTGTGAGTGTGTGAGTGTGTGAGTGTGTGAGTGTGTGAGTGTGTGAGTGTGTGAGTGTGTGAGTGTGTGAGTGTGTGAGTGTGTGAGTGTGTGAGTGTGTGAGTGTGTGAGTGTGTGAGTGTGTGAGTGTGTGAGTGTGTGAGTGTGTGAGTGTGTGAGTGTGTGAGTGTGTGAGTGTGTGAGTGTGTGAGTGTGTGAGTGTGTGAGTGTGTGAGTGTGTGAGTGTGTGAGTGTGTGAGTGTGTGAGTGTGTGAGTGTGTGAGTGTGTGAGTGTGTGAGTGTGTGAGTGTGTGAGTGTGTGAGTGTGTGAGTGTGTGAGTGTGTGAGTGTGTGAGTGTGTGAGTGTGTGAGTGTGTGAGTGTGTGAGTGTGTGAGTGTGTGAGTGTGTGAGTGTGTGAGTGTGTGAGTGTGTGAGTGTGTGAGTGTGTGAGTGTGTGAGTGTGTGAGTGTGTGAGTGTGTGAGTGTGTGAGTGTGTGAGTGTGTGAGTGTGTGAGTGTGTGAGTGTGTGAGTGTGTGAGTGTGTGAGTGTGTGAGTGTGTGAGTGTGTGAGTGTGTGAGTGTGTGAGTGTGTGAGTGTGTGAGTGTGTGAGTGTGTGAGTGTGTGAGTGTGTGAGTGTGTGAGTGTGTGAGTGTGTGAGTGTGTGAGTGTGTGAGTGTGTGAGTGTGTGAGTGTGTGAGTGTGTGAGTGTGTGAGTGTGTGAGTGTGTGAGTGTGTGAGTGTGTGAGTGTGTGAGTGTGTGAGTGTGTGAGTGTGTGAGTGTGTGAGTGTGTGAGTGTGTGAGTGTGTGAGTGTGTGAGTGTGTGAGTGTGTGAGTGTGTGAGTGTGTGAGTGTGTGAGTGTGTGAGTGTGTGAGTGTGTGAGTGTGTGAGTGTGTGAGTGTGTGAGTGTGTGAGTGTGTGAGTGTGTGAGTGTGTGAGTGTGTGAGTGTGTGAGTGTGTGAGTGTGTGAGTGTGTGAGTGTGTGAGTGTGTGAGTGTGTGAGTGTGTGAGTGTGTGAGTGTGTGAGTGTGTGAGTGTGTGAGTGTGTGAGTGTGTGAGTGTGTGAGTGTGTGAGTGTGTGAGTGTGTGAGTGTGTGATTGTGTGTGTGTGTGTGTGTGTATGTGTGTGTGTGTGTGTTTATTTTTTTGTGTTTGTGTGTGTGTGTGTGTGTGTGTGTGTGCATGTGTGCGTTTGTGTGCGTGCATGATTTCTTTTCAATTACAACAAGAAAATGTGAGGGTTTAAAAAACGGTTCCCCATATGCAAATTTGTATTGACTACAAAACACATGAGAAGAGGCCCTCTCTTTGAAATCATACTTCCCAACCCCGGTTTTCCCAATATCCTAGCTCCATTGTGTTTTACAACAATGATAAAAACTCCTCTTTTACTACATCCACAAGTGTGGTGAAAGCCTTTCAAGTTTACTAGTGAGTGATAGTTGTACCCTTTGTAATCGTTTGTACACCATGCCTTCACTCATATCGATATCTCTACTACTATGGTCTATGAGTTTGGGAGGAACCACTTGATGTTGCCGCAACAGCCACACGCTATGTGGAAATGGTAAATACTCTCCCGCCCCAAACGTTCATACCTTATACATAGTGGACATCTGCACTATTGATCATCTTGAACACATAAAGATCCTCTATGGCATACTGGACAGTGTGTACATTGAATCCAGTGACCACTAGTGCGCATAGTCACCATTTGAATCGGTTTTTGGAAATAGTCCAGAGTTTGGTTTATCAAGATTGAAGTGCACATGCATGCAGACGTGGCACACTTAACTCTTAGAAATACCTACAAGTGTAGGTGCATGTATTGCAATCAAATCCGCACGGCACTTCACGAGTTTTGCCACGGACCGTGTGCACGAGGATGCCCTTTAGAGTCACCATGTAGTCGCGGTTGTCGAAAATGTTTGGGAGAATTTTGGATATGGGCTACCAAAAATTGACCAGAGTGGGTTGCTCGATAAAACTCATCAGGTAAAAACAATTGATAAAGGATATTTTGCCAGTTCTACAACACTTTACGCAACTCAATTCAGAGTCCATTTGAGGGAGAAATGGATTTTCAAGGTTTGGTTGCAATGGGTTCGGTAAAAGTGACGGCTCCTGCACTATCAGCACCAATGACGGCCACAGTCATTGGCCACAGATGTTTGGAGCGGCTTTCAAGGTAGGAAAACGCTAAAAGGACCTTGAGGGAGCTTCAACGAAGGTCCCACCAAAAATATTGTTTGTGCACATGGTAAGGATGGTAGTTCTCTTGTGTGAGAGTGTTAATACTGCTCATCCCGCTATGCTAAGAGTGTCGAGGAGGAAAACTTTGAGAGAGTGGTTCTTCTAGCTCCATGTGCCAAAAAAGGCGTACTTAGGCTTGTTATAGAAAGCTGTGCTAATTAAATTTCTCATCGACAAGTCAAACCAGTCATTTTCACTTCATACAAAGCATTGCACGCTTCTGTATTCTTGTCTATACAGCGTACAACCTGTCTCACATACAATTGGTCTTGCCTAGCGGCTCTTGGTGAGCTTGATCACCTCCCTGTGGGCTGCCTTTTATTGCATCAGTGGTATCACAGCTAGAACAAAGCTTTGCCTCATCCTTGAGGTATTCCTTTCACCCTGTTGTGTCAAAGAGTCATTTGGGGGCTAGACATTGCACTACCATGGCGACATCCGTTTCTATGGTGGCTAGCGTCAACATCGCCAAGTTCAAAGGCAAGCACTTGTTCAACTAGAGCAGCAACATGAAGATTGTTCTGATGGAGAAAGGACTTTGGAGCCATGTGAATGAGGAGGGACCACCTCATTCCTCTCTTACCTAGGGAGGCCCGTACCCAGCGCAAGAAGCGTCATCGCGCCCTCGCCACCATCTGCCTATACCTCACCGAACGGTAGCAACTCCTTGTCCTTGGCATCCACATGCCTAAGGAGGTTTGGAAGAAGCTTGATTCCACTTATGCATCCAAGTCAATCCTCATGAACATGCAGCTGCGTCGTCACTTTCACACTGTGAAGATGGATGAGTCTTAATCCATGTTTGATTGCATGAACATGGTGAAGTCTCGTGCCGACCAGCTTTTTTCAATTCATGACTCTGTCAAGGAACATGTGCTCATGATAGCCAACCTCTTTGGCCTTCCTAGAAGCAACACTCCTCTCATTGTTGTCCTGGAATAGCGTGGCAACAAGCTCTCCCTTCACAATGTGAAGGAGAGCCTGCTGTTTTGGGAGGCGCGGCGTAAGGGAGATGACAGCGGAAGCAAACTGGATGTCGCTCACATCACCAACTCTGGTTGTGGGGTGGTGCTGCACCAACTAGAAGCAACTGCAAAGGAGGGAAGAATAAGAGGAACTGCCACTACTACAACAAGGCAGGGCATTGGTCACGCGAATGCGAGAAGAAATAGGTGGAACTTGCAGCAAGAGTGAAAGAAAAAAAACAGTCCGATTGGAAGATTGGATTTGTGACAACCATTCGGGTATTACACATCTACAGAATCACTGCCATACTCTAGATCATCGACTCTGGATCCACACGGCACATGACATGTCAGCAAGAGTGGTTCATTGTGTACACCGTCATTGAGCCTTGTCGGGTGTGCATTGGGGACAACCATGTGCAAATGGCAGTTGGGGAGGGCGACATTGTGTTTTGTGCTTCCATTGAGGACAATCACGTGAAACGTTGTGTGAAGGGGGTGCTCCATGCTCCTGGGTTGGGAGCTAACCTCCAATCTTTCTCATCTTCCATCTTCAAAGGCATGCAAGTTCGCTTTTAGAATGGTGGCTACACCATCTCTACACGTGCAGGCCGTGTACTTGCAAAAGCGGACAAGGAGGATGGATTCTACCATCTCTTTTTTTCATTGGAGAAGGAATCTGACTCAGCATTGACGGTGAGAGAGGGAGAATACAACATTGGCCTATAGCATTGCCGCCTTGGTCACCTCGGCTTTGGTGCCATCATCTCCATGTAGCAGATGGACAGCCGCATGGAGCTTAAGGGGGTGAAGCAGCCTACTGCATCAGCTTGTGAGAGGCACATTGAAGGGAAGTAGGCCCGTTCACCATTCTCCACGGAAGGGAGGGGGGTGGCTCAGCTTCTCGTACTTTTTCACTCAGATTTTTACGGTCCCATGCCATCTCAATCCTTGTCCGGCAAGTAGTACTTTGTCACATTCATTGATGACAAGGCGAGGAAGACGTGGGTGTCCTTCCTAGCTGGAAAGGATGAGTGCTTTGATGCTTTCAAGGTGTGGATTACCGCTACACAGAATGAGAGTGGCAAGCGGTTGAAGGTGCTTTGCACCATCGGTGGAGGAGAGTACCTCTCCAACGACTTCCAAAACTTCCTCAAACATCGCGAGATCAGGCACGAGGTAACCCCACTTAAAACACCGTAGCTGAACGAACTTGCTGAATAAACTAACAGCATGCTCATGGAGCGTGTTTGCAGCATGCTCCAAGACGCGGAGCTGCTGCCAATGTTTTGGCCAAAAGCGGACAACACTGCCGTGTGTTAAACAACCTGGAGTCCCACATGCGCCGTGCCACTGATGACACCGAAGGCGGCATGGACGGAACCCAAGCCAACAGTGATGCACCTGAAATTCTTCGGGTGTGGCGCATTTGTGCACGTGCCTAGTGGCAGCCGCAATAAGCAGAACGTAGAGTCGGTGAATGCAGCCTTCCACAATCACTCCACCATGGGAACCCGCCTCTACAACCTCGCTACTTGCAAGATCATCCATAGTTGTGATATGTTCTTTCAAGAGGACGTGAGGGGCTGGACATAGGGCCCCATGTCTGCAGTTCCACTTGCTCCCATACTTGTACCAAAAGTGGGAGAAGAGTCGGTAGCAAAAGAGGGCAGTGCGGAAGATGGCAGTGATCGCAACAATGAGAAGGAGGTGGATGGAGCTGAGAAGGTGAACGGGGCAGAATCTGATGAGGAGGAGCAGTAAAGCAATCCACAATAGCTGCCATGGACGTGTGGACACCACAACCATGGTGCATATGGTCCTGTGGAGCCGTTGAAGAGATCTAAGCACCTCGCAAGCAAAAGAAGGTTACAAGAGGAACTAGTGAACCTCTGCACCATTCCACCACCAACAGAGTCGTTAGATCTTGAGCTTATCTTTCTCATAGTCAATGATGACCCTGCAACATTTTTTGAAGACATGCGTAGCGCCAAGGTGGCAGATTAGTGTTTTGCAGTAGATGAGGGGAATGGTCCGCTCATGAAGAACAGCACGTGGATCCTTGAGGAGGCTCCACGTGGCAGCCGAAAGATCAAGTGTCGGTGGATCTTCAAGTACAAGCGTGCTGTAGATGGTAAAGTGTTCAAGTACAAAGCACATTCAGATGGAAAGAAATGTAAACAGACCGAGGGTGTGGATTACAACGAGACATTTGCACCTGTCACAACTTTCCCATCCATTTGAGCAATACTTGCTCTTACTGATGCTATGGATCGGGAGGTTATCCACATGGATATGACGTGTGAATTCTAAATGGTGACCTTGAGGAGGATGTGTACATGGTGTAACCGGAGGAGAATTTGCTGAAAGGAAAGGCGGATTTGGTGTGCAAACTTGTGAAGGTTCTTTATAACTTGAAAAAAGCACCGCAAGCATGGTACCACAGGATGGATGAGCAGCTAGCTGGGCTTGGTTTTGTGCGTAGTATAGTTAACCATGCAGTCTATGGGCACATGCAAGAGGCAAGCCAGGTCATCATCTTGCTCTATGTTGATGATTTGCTCATTGCATCTGACTCCTACTCTCTTTTAGACGATGTAAAGCAGTCCCTTGCTTCCAGGTTTGACATAAACATGGGCGAGGTCAGCTACTACCTTGCCCTTCAAGTCAAGTTTCACTTGTAGCAGCTGACGTTGAATTTGTCAAAAACCACGTACGTGAGCGACAATGTCAAACACTTCAGTATATCAAGAGCGCGCAAGGCCACAACACCATTGGAAGTGGGAGTGAAGCTGAGCATGATGCAGAATCCTTGGTGCATGCAAGAGAGTAGCCACATCGAAGTAGTAACATTCCAAGGAGCACTTGGGATCCTCATGTAGGGAGTAGTTGGCACGCGCCTTGACATCAGCCAAGCACTAGGAGTGCTCAACAATGTTTGCGCAAATCTCGGCATGTTGCATTGGGAGATAGTTAAGCGTGTGTTGCGCTACCTTGATAGTAATAGCAACCTTTGCCTCACCTTGAACTGTAAAAACACCCCCATCCTGATGCGGTACACGGATGCAGACTGGGAAGGTGACCTGGACACAAGGAGGCAGACTAGTGGGTTCATGTTTGTACTCGAGGGAGGTTAACTCAGTAAGAGCAGCAAGAGGCAAGATTGTGTTGCCCTCTCCTCCACCGAAGCTAAGTACATTGCCTTGAGTGAAGCAGCGAAGGAAGCCATGTGGCTACGTGAGCTGCTCGTAATCCTTAGACAGGTGCAGACCACAACAACTACAATCTACTATGAAAAAATGGGCCCCATTGCTATAGCCAAAAACACAGATTTTCACGCCCTCACTTAGCACATTCACTTGCAAAATCATTTCATCCGCAAACTCGTGGCACAGTACATGGTGCAAATCAAGTTTTCCCTTCAAGCATAATGCAAGCACATAGCCATACCAAGCCGTAGGCACTACACCGGTTTTCTTTAGCTAAGGGGACGGTGTGGACTTAAGTGATTTTTATCATCGTAAATTGGGACAATGTTGGATATGGAATGCCAAAACGATACCAAAGTGGGTTGTTGGATAAACAGTATCATGCAATTATCATTGTTTGTTGGTTCTGTAGCACTTTAAGGAACTTTATTTGCATTCAGTTTGAGGGAGATATGGATTTTCAAGGTTTGTTGTCAATGGGTTTGGTTCAAGTGAAGGCTCCTACACTACTAGCACCAATGTTAGCCACAATTATCGGCCATGGAGGTTTGGAGTGGCCGTCAAAGTAGAAACGTCACTGAATGACCTTCAAGGAGTTTCAAGGAAGGTCCCAACCAGTATTCTTGGTTCTACACATGGCACGGATGGTATTTCTCTTGTGTGAGAGTGTGACTTCCGCTCATCCTACTAGGCTAGTAATGTGCTAGGAGGTGAACTTTGTTCATTTGGTTCATTCAGATCCATATGCCAAATGGCATACTTTAGCTTGTTAGAAAGTTGTGATAATGTGCCTTTTGCTCCATGATTCGAACCAGCCATTCGTGCTCTCTGTATACAACTTGTCTTTCACATACAATTGGTCCCTCCTAGGGGCTCTTGGTGAGCTTGAGAATGTGCCTCAGGAATGCCTTTGATTAAATCAATCCACATGGCACTTCATAGGTTTGGCCATGGATCGTGTGCATGAGGGTGCCTTTTAGAGTCACCGTGTAGTTGCGGTTGTTGAAACTTTGTGGGTGCAAACGCATGACCTAGAGGTGTAGTTGACCAATTGTTTGCAATGTCGCTTTCTTTCCTCACAACAAAATCATATTCATGAACTTGATATCGAGGAAAAACAAAGAAGAAGAAAAATATTCCACGCATTACGCATGCACTTGGTGATGCCCTCAAGCATGAAATTCATGCAACTTCTATCCAAAAATAAAACAAACCATTAGCTCTAGCATTGGCAGAAGATCCCTCTGACACCAACCTCACCAACCACTTTGATTTTTCTTGATGCACTTGAACCTTTCAAATTTCATGTAAGCACGCTTCACTCTACATTTGTGCATAGGTGTGGGTGTTTCAAAAACTTGTGAAAGATTAAATTTCCACATCGTGCCTTCAAATTCTCATCAGGGTGTGATGCACACATGGAATAAGAAATATTGAGCATGTTCTTAGCTAGCTCGAGTTGTATTCCACACTTAAGGTCAAAGATCATCATTATACAAGAATCTTTTGGAACAAGAAATGCCTTTGCAAGCAAGAATGTGACTAGTTAGTCATGTCCTATTTGAGAATGAGGCTCAGAAACAAGGGGTACATATGCGCATTTGCATCAAATGGCGACATGATAAATTATACCTATGAGAAACCATTCTTCAAAAATCAGATTCTGACAATCATGATGTGACACATCTACTTATTTAGCTTCTTGAATGTCTGCAAATCATAAAGAACATTGAAACCATCAAAGCAAATTTAAACATACATACATGGTAATAAGCGCGTGATAGGCTGAACTTTCCCATGACACTAGTCTCGACCAAGCGTCACAAACTGATATCTTTCAATGGCGTGCAACAACAAGGCATATTTGCAAAGATGTTCTTCTTATTC
This sequence comes from Penium margaritaceum, assembly GCA_023375785.1. Lineage (NCBI taxonomy): Eukaryota > Viridiplantae > Streptophyta > Zygnematophyceae > Desmidiales > Peniaceae > Penium > Penium margaritaceum. The sequence goes on along the minus strand of SZWC01001578.1, from coordinate 11,314 downwards.
AACTCCCACATTGAATGGAATTTATGCCCTTGGTGTAGTATTAATTTATTTATTTCCATGACACTAGTGCAGGGCCGTGGAAATACTTTATGAATATTCATAAACATGTGGAATTTCAATAAATAGGTTCACATCAAGCTTGCACCAAGGGGATCATGTTTGTAAGAACAAGTCATCCATCAGTTTTGATTCCCAATCCCCCCAAATCCACACACTCGGTTAAGTGTGTACATTACACAAACATATCGTGAAGATCCTTCTAGGAAATTGGCCTAAAGAATTGCCAATGTTTCCTAAACATTACTAGTTGGAATCATGTTCACAGTTAGTTTAACGTACATGACCACAAAACTTTCAGCAAAATTTGATAAGAAATACATGAGTTGTACTTATTTTCAAATCAAACATTCTATGGTAATTGTGTAACATCAATTTCAATTTGATGAATACACATGGTTACCTCGTATAAACGTTTTGATTTTTTTTGCTGTGTTTTTGGTTACATCAATGATGCTAAATTTTACTTGAAATTGGAGATGATGTACTCATGATCAATGCTCTTACAAAACATTTCCTCATTTTGTTTCATTGCTTGAGCATTCCTACCATGCCCACTCCCCCCTTTCCCCACCAAGCTTATATGAATGGCAAAGTTGAACTGGGAGTGTATCTAGAGTTAAGCCAATTTCGTACACATATGTATCAATTTATGTCTCATTGAAGGTAAGTTCAGGATAGCATAATTCAAGTATTAGATTCAAAAATTCTGATCGAGGATCAAGATCCATTCAAAACATATCAAAATAGAATCCGATTTTTGATTACTACGGTTGTCTATGAAAGATGCAAGCCGATAAACTTATCAGATCCATTTTTCGATATTCAAACAAGAGCTTGTCGTTTCCCCTCGGCTTCCAAGGTCAAAATGCAAGTGGAGGTAAATAAGGTAGTGTATCTGGTGGGGGGCACATGAAAACAAAATAAAATAACATAAAATTGTATTTTCTTTGGCGTGCTTTTGATGAGCTCCCCAATACATTCCCCCAATACACTTACAACATTTGGGGGGAGTGGAGAGGGCAGACCATTAAGTAGGGGTTTGTTGGTTTGCTTGCACAATGTCACTAGAGTATGATCTTCCTGTGTACGTCCTCTGTTGTGAACTTACAGGTTCATTAGATCAACAATTCAAGTGAGCTTTTTCTGACTTGAGTAATTATAAACAACTGTATGTTTTTGGTTATATACCGGTTACTCTTCAATACACTCAATAGACACACGTTTCTCTTTGGTGGGGTCGGCTTAGTGTCTCTCATAATAAAGCCGATGTGTGTTTGGCTGGTGTAATAGGCAATGAATCTCAAGTGTTGCAGAATTGATAAATAGTGTACTCATATACTTTTAGATCATTCTTACACACATGTTACACACGGTCCGATTCACTCCCTCGGTAAACTATGTTTGTTTTGGAGAGGAGATTCGGCCTTTCATCCAGGCTGTTGCATGGATTGCAACTTGCTCATTACACTTAATGCTCATACATTCCTGGTTGCTGACTCCACCAACTGTCGGTCTACTTTAGTTAACTTCCTTGTTCTCTCATAGCTCCCTTCACAAACACTAGATATGTATATTTCTTGCCATATTGACCAAAACCACTTTGTGATGCACGGACGGTATTCACTTTTGTCTTAGGGGGGGCGGTCGTCCACACCCACCCCAACCCCCTAACGTTGGAAAAGTATCGGGGGGGTGTATGTAGGAATGGATTTGGCATAGGGTGGCTCTTAAACACTAGTGTATTTGTGCACTTTTGGAAATTTTTATGTCCATGTAAGATACACTACAAGATACCCCTGCACACCCTATTCACTTGAAATAATAGTGAGAGGGGAGGAGATCATGAAATACATAAGTTTACATATTCCAAATGTCCACAATACACTCATCAAAACACTTCCCTTATACACGCGTACTGGGGGGGGGGAGAAATCAAACAAATATCTGAGACGTTACTTGCAAAGTCGATATATAATCCAATGCCTTATAAATATTCGTCTATGACCATAGAAATTTTCAAGCCAATACCACGTATGACAGATATGACCCCAAAGACATTCTTTTATACTAATAGGCACAATGTAAAACAAGAATGTTTTGCAATGAACATAAACCAGTTGCTTTTAATTAAAAAATGCATACTTATCATCCCTATAAATAAAAATTAATTCCCTCTTTAAAAACCTTTCTGATGAAACAAGTGCATTCACAGTAGTAAAATCCTAACAATTGAAGATAATGGAGAAGTATTATACATAGGTTATTAATCATATAAAATTGGGGTGATGAACAATAACTCTCCATCATGTCGCTGCACAAATGCATAATGGAAAATTCCATACCATCAAGAAAACTTATATTAATCGGCTTCTTATTACTTCCCTGATATGGATTCTCCTTGTCCAAAGAAACTACACGTGTAAACACGGACAATAAATTCTTGTGTACATTAAGAAAGGGAATACAGAAAAAATCATTAATGAGGGAAGGGAAATACAATGAATCATTTCAAACAAGATGCAAAAGATAAACATAGGCATTAGCCTTAATGCATAGTGGGTATCAATGATTATCCTTATCAAATGACGCATTCTATGCACCCATAACGTGACAAAATTTACTTATAAGGCAATCATCTATATCACATGGTTGAGGAAACCTTGTGAGAGAGCACGGCGACCAAAGAGCATGAAAACAAAAAATTAAACCATAAAGATAGTATTGATGTGAGGTCAAGCATTCTTGGTAGCGGGCCTCCATGACTTGAAATAATGCACAAATGTCAAAAAAAGACCATATTTGTAAGGCATCCAAACACCCTGTCATAAGAGACAGCACCCATGGTTGAAATATGAAACTTATAAAGGAACGAGAGGCCAAGGTCACCTTAATGCTCCTCATAAAGGAACTAAAAATTTATCAACTTCATCCGTTTTGGTTGCTCAGTAGCAAACATGTGCGTATCATGCTTCTATGTTTAAGATCTTACGTATACATTAAGACTGGTACTTAAACATGGTGTGATGAAACCCAACATCAAAGGCATTTGTTTTAGTTGAATTCTCAAAACCCTTTTAGTATGGAAAGAAGGGAAATGGTTGTGAACGTAGTCTGAATTTGTATCACACTTAAGTGGATACATTCCCTACTAAACAAACTATTTCTATGTTCTTATGCCACCGTTTACCACACCAAACACTAGATTATAATGTTCAAAGTTAAACACATTTGTTTCTTTCCAATTAGTGTAACTGGATTATACTTTCAAATTGGAAAACAAGTAAGGGGGATGGTTTTCTAGAATATAAGTTTAAAATCCATGTCGATCCTTACAACATTGTGATAAAAAACAAAAGAATTAATGAGAGATCTAGTACAAAGGGTTTAACGTATTGATAACAGAATTTGAACAAAAGTTTCAACAATGCAAGCACTCAAAAGTAAGTGCCAAAAAACTATTGATAACTAGAATTGTTTAAGAAACCTATGGTGCTTCCTTATCTCTATGTTAAATGATCAAGCACATGTATTTTGATGTATCCAAGAAACAAAGAATCCAATATCAACTCATTGTTACATAAATCATAAGCACTAATGCATCAAAACAATGAAGAAAATGTGAAACCATAAGTCACCATTCCAATGATATAGATAAGAATGTTTCATAATATTCACGAAACAAGAAAGGGAATATAATAGTTGATTTTTAAAGATGATAATATCACTGATGAGTAAACATCCATGTTATTATAACCAGCCACAAAATCGTGAACTAAAAACTTCAAGAAAGAAACAATTCATGGTCATAACAATTATTACCTAAATAGGTTTGATTTTGAAAGCTACATGAAAAACACTCGACCCTTTAAAGAAGAAAGTATGGAAAAAACTAAAATACATCTAATAAAAACATTGAAAATTTATAAAACATTCTTCTTCGTTGTGCATAAAAAATGTTTAGGAAAAACAAAATATAATCTCTCAAAAATCTAAACCATTTCACAAAACATGTTCAAGCTCATATACAAAGGATGAACTAATTCAAATTTTCATTATTAAAATGAAAATATACATTGATAAACATTTTTTATGGGGAAAACTATGATAATCAGATCAGAAATACATTGAAAGATCAATATCTATAATACAAAATCGTTACAGGTACGAAATGGTTGTGTTAATAGGAAATAATTTAAAAAAGTAGAAGTGATTTCATGTATTATTCAACAGATTATAAGTATTTAATTCATATTAAAGATACGTGTATAGAGCAATATGCATGTAGGTTTGGTTACCAAATGGTATGTATACATTTATTTCAGTTTATGTATATATCATATATCATTGAATGTATCTTTAACATAAACATTTCTTCATTTTTATGTAGATATTTACATTGATTTCTTCACGTACATAACATCTTTATCTAAATATATTTATGCATGAATGGCACACTTGATGAATGCATGCATGTACGGTGGTTTTGAATGCATACATATATTGAAGACTCAATGTCAAAGAATATTTAAGGTTCATAACCCCCTCTTCAAATACCCAATAAAAACTTGTTATAACGTGAATGTGCATCATTCTCCATATTCATTATTGAAAAACGTGATGTGACAACATTAAAACAATTCATTTTCACCTGTTAATTTTTGTGAATGTCGTTGGGAATGTCCACCTTGTTGGTATCGGACAGTTAAATAACACTAATTTGAATGAGCGTAGTAGGAGTCAATTTCGTGCATGTACATGACATGTGATGCAGATACAAAGAAAATTATTTAGATTCATGGTTCAAACATTCCTGAACTAGGGTTGAAGGAATTTCATTCAATATAATAAAATAGCACATCAATTGTAAATAAATATCCTGTGCATATTATGCACTTCTCAAGATGGCTTAATTTGCATAAATAAAAAATTAAGGAACGTGGAACACCTCCCTTTGTGGGTGTTCTGATAATTAAATATTAGGACAAGAATCACATTCCAGAATGTGCAATATCTATCAATAGCAATTCAGTAATAGTAATCCTTTATCATAACTTAAGTATTTCACACTCAATGATCTATGTTGTAAAGGTTACAAGAACGTGTGCATGAACAATTATCCTTTGTGTCATATACAAGTCTTGTATGGAAGGAATCGATATGTTGTTATACAAAACAAAGACCAAAATGAAGTGGCCCTTGAACCATGATGTTATTAGTGTAAATGCCAGACTAGATTGTGTGGTAAAAAATGCTGAGAGACTTTTCCAGAATAGAAATTTTAGTGGTTGAAAAGTTTTAATTCCAATGAAATCCATTGTTTACTTTTCAACATGGAAAGAAGGAAATGATTTCCTATAGAAACGTGATGTACTATTAAACACATTTCAACAGCATCCAACAAGGAGGATGACTACACAATCATTGTCTGACTCAGTTATAATTCACCATAATATCAAAGACATCATACTCTAAGTAAGAACTTGAAGGATACTTCAATACGTATATTCGAGCACTGTTCTAAGACAATGCTCTCCCTGAAAAATCAAGGTTTATTAACAAAATTGGCATTGGTTATCATTCCTACGATCAAAACATTTCAATTGACACTCATTGAGCTAATGGATGAAATCTCGTGTGTTAAATTAACATATCAATTTTCACAAGTCACTTTGCACTTTTAACACACAAAACAATTTCTTTCATGTGTTTTATGATCCACTTAAGTGACTGGAAATATCTACTCTCATGTATTGATTAGAAATGGCCCTCGTTTTCAAATAACTATATGTGGTGTAAGGATTGGCTAGATAAGTTCCTTCAAACATTTTCTTTCTTTTTATCCTTCAATATGCACTCAGATGAATCTATGAAGCCACAAATTAGTATTGTAATGTGGTTACACTTGGAGCAATGTTTAGATTGGTAAATGAATTTAACGTGAATGAACAACTCACCTCGATCATGTTCTTGATCACAAAAACAAATCACACTTCAACACCTAATGTTTTGGTTACTTTACAAAATCATTTCATGGCTTCCGTAGTTCTAACAACTGCTTTAAATTCATGCACAAAAAGATCATACCGTCCCCCACATCTCACAAAAAGGGGTTTTTTCATCTTAATTTGTACATCTCTTTTTACACATCAAAAGGAGTGGGTGACGGAGTAATTATCTGTTTCATTCTCAGTATTGGGAAATACTAGATAGCAAGGATGAGAGGATTGCCTTTATCTCCTTCTTACACACTATTATGTGGGGAGGCGCAGAAATAGAAAAATCCTTTCTATCCTTTTATCATGCTAAAAAGAATGGAGAGATTAATGGGATGGTATAGAATTAACATGCTTGTCTTCTTCCCTAGGATCAGATGCGTTCGGGGAGGAGATAGAAAGAGAAGGATGTAGCAAACCTCCTTATTTTGCTTCTTTCCATGTCAAGAGAGAGGAGGTAACTCTCCCTCCCTTCTATGGAGCATAATAGCTTTGGAGGGGATGAGGAAGGTAAGAAAAACTCATATCTATATCTATATCTATATCTATATCTTTATCTATATCTATTTCTTTATCTATACATCTCTCTATCCGTATCTATATACATATATATCTATATCTATACCGATATCTATATCTATATCTATATCTATATCTACATCTATATCTATATCTATATCTATATCTATATCTATATGTTTATCTATATCTATATCTATATCTATATCTATATCTTTATCTTTATATATCTATATCTATATCTATATCTATATCTATATCTATATCTATATCTATATCTATATCTATATCTATATCTATATATATTTCTATATCTATATCTATATCTATATCTATATCTATATCTATATCTATATCTATATCTATATCTATATCTATATCTGTATCTATATCTATATCTATATCTATATCTATATCTATATCTATATCTATATCTATATCTATATCTATATCTATATCTATATATATATCTATATCTATATCTATATCTATATCTGTATCTATATCTATATCTATATCTATATCTATATCTATATCTATATCTATATATATCTATATCTATATCTATATCTATATCTATATCTATATCTATATCTATATCTATATCTATTTCTATATCTATATGTATACATATATCTATATCTATATCTATATCTATATCTATATCTATATCTATATCTATATCTATATCTATATCTATATCTATATCTATATCTAT
>SZWC01001577.1:254935-268040 GCA_023375785.1 Penium margaritaceum | reverse complement strand
TACACTGCTGTGTACTTCCTTCCTTCCAAGGACCAGTGCTTTGACAGGTTCAAGGAGTTCAAGGCCATGGTGGAGAACCAGACTGGCAAGAAGATCAAGGCGCTGCGCAGCGATCGCGGTGGAGAGTACCTGAGCAAGGAGTTCCAGGACTACCTCGCAGCAGCTGGCATCAAGGCGCAGCGTACCGCGCCGTACTCGCCGCAGCAGAACGGTGTAGCAGAACGCGCCAACCGTACCATTATGGAGTCGGCGCGCTCCATGCTACACGCGGCTTGGCTGACCTACGACTTCTGGGTTGAAGCAGTGAGCACTTCGGTCTACATCAAGAACCGCAGTCCAACTAAGGCGCTGGAGCGGATGACGCCGTACGAGGCGTGGTTCGGCAAGAAACCGAGCGTGGGTCATCTTCGAGCATTTGGAAGCCTGGCGCACATGCACGTGCCCAAGGAGAAGCGGCAGAAATGGGACGCAAAGAGTGCGCAAATGCTGATGATTGGCTACGACGTAGCAAGCAAGGCCTATCGCCTCTATGAGAGGGATACAGGCCAAGTCATCATCTCCAGGGATGTCGTCTTCAACGAGAGCAACGTCATTGGCACCAACATTGTCTGTGAAGAGGCAGCAGAACCAGCAGCTGACGAGATAGTGGGAGCAGAAATCCTTCCTGACCCACTCTCTCCCGATCCTTCCTCTACTGTGACAGTGGGAGAATCACTCTACTCTCCCATGTCTGATACAGTAGATACAGCAGTCTCACCGGCAGAAGCAGAGGAGGAAGATGTAGCACCACCAGCAGCAGCAGTTGTGCCAGCAGCACCGCGCCAACCGCACGCTAACGCTCCAGCACCAGGTCGCAGGTACCCTCTTAGGGTGCGTTACAAGCTTGGTGAGCGCGGCCATTTCTGGATGCTGCAGAAACCAGAACAGATGAACGTCGCAGTTGTACCAGATTCAGATGAGCCAGCGTCATACAAGGAGGCCATGACTACACCGAACGCAGCAGATTGGGCGCAAGCCGTGCAGCAGGAGATACAGTCGCAGCTAGACAACGACACGTGGGAGCTGAATGAGCGTCCACCTGGGCGTAAGGTGATCAAGTGCAAGTGGGTGTTCAAGAAGAAGCGGGGAGCACATGGTAACCTGGAAAAGTACAAAGCGAGGCTGGTTGCCAAGGGCTAGTCGCAGCAGGAGGGCATCGACTACACATAAACTTTTGCCCCTGTTGCAAAGTTTGCCTATGTGCGCACGCTCCTCTCTTATGCAGCAGCTGAGGATTTCGAGGTTCACCACATGGATGTCAAGACGGCATTCTTGAATGGTGACTTGGAGGAGGAGATCTACATGGAGTAGCCGGAGGGATTCGTCATGGATGGCCAGGAGCACCTGGTTTGCAAGCTGCAAAAGTCGCTATATGGCCTCAAGCAAGCGTCGCGTGCTTGGAACCAGAAGTTGGATGCGGCGTTGCAGTGCATGGGGTTTGAGCGCAGCGAGTGTGACTACAGCGTGTATCGCTGGAATCATCAGCATGAGATCCTCATCATCATTGTGTATGTGGATGACATGCTCCTCCTTTCCAACAGCATGTCTACACTGCAGGAGTTCAAGGAGGCGATACAGGAGCGCTTCCAGATGTCTGATCTCGGGGAGGCGTCATACTTCCTCGGCATCCAGATCATGCGTGACCGCAAATCATGCTCTCTCTCGCTACAGCAGAGTCGCTACATCAAGGATGTCCTGCAGCGGTTCGGCATGGCAGAGGCCAAACCCATCGGCACGCCGCTGGAGACGCGAGGTACTGCCGCGTCTCCAGCAGCGTGAGGATGAAGCGCGTCTCTTCCACAGGGTTGCCGGCCGCTCTCAGCTGCTTCGCCAGCTCCTTTGCCCTGTCCAGGTACGCCTCCATCCCTTCACCACCCTGCATTTTCACCGCCATCATCTTTTCCTCCAAAAGCATGAGGAATGCAGGATCCTTGCTCTCATACTTCTTGCACAACGTGTCCCACCCCTCCTTTGCAGTAGCCTTGTCACTCACGTACTGAAGATGCGGGTTGGAGATGGTGTTGACAAGCANCGTAGCTGGTTGGGAGTCCCCTCAGCAAGAGGAGGATGAAGCGCGTCTCTTCCACAGGGTTGCCGGCCGCTCTCAGCTGCTTCGCCAGCTCCTTTGCCCTGTCCAGGTACGCCTCCATCCCTTCACCACCCTGCATTTTCACCGCCATCATCTTTTCCTCCAAAAGCATGAGGAATGCAGGATCCTTGCTCTCATACTTCTTGCACAACGTGTCCCACCCCTCCTTTGCAGTAGCCTTGTCACTCACGTACTGAAGATGCGGTTTGGAGATGGTGTTGACAAGCAACCTGTAGGCCTGCCTGTCCTTCTTCTTCCACTCCTCGTACGCTGCCGCTGCAGTTGTAGATGAACTTGCATCTGCTGTACCTTTCTGCGGCGTCTTCCCCGCCACCACCTGAGCTGCGGTGATGCCTTTTGCCTGTGGAGGCGGAGCGCGCTCGTCGCCGCTCACCACCTCCCACAAGCCCCTCTCCTCCAAAAGGAGGCGAGTACGGATCTTCCAAAATGTGAGGTTGGCGCGTCCTTCCAGCCTCTCCAAGGGCTCGGCTACTGTTACCACGCCTGCTGCTGCCATTTTGAGCTTTGGTGATGCTCAACGCTGCCCTTGGGTGGCAGCGCTACCCCTGCTTCTGCTGCTGCTTCTGCCAGAAATCTGTCTGACAGAAAATGGACTGAAGATGCCAGCAGACTAGGAATTTGGAAAAACTGAGCCCACCACTAGAACATTCAGCTCAAAACCTTTCAGATCGACCCATAAAACAGGGTCATCAATAGGGGATGTTGAAAGATATGCCCTCTTGAAAACAGGGTATGCTTCTGCTCCTACTCCAACTCATACCAGCCAGCTTGTAAACGGCGTTTGCACCAATGGAAAGCTTAGGAAAAATACTACAATTCGCATATGCCACTTTTTAAATTTGAAAAAGAAACGAGAGAGTTATGGTCATCACAAGGCGACAGTCTTACTCATAGAGAAGAGTGTAGCCCTGGCCGACCTCGTTTTGAGCATAACTCTCAATCGGACCGTTGGATCTTTGTGATCTTGAGCGCGTTGGAAAGCTTGTCTTGCGAACTTGAAGATGTAGTGGTCGATTGTCATATTTAATCAAGGTTTGATCCTAACCCGTCACTCTCAAACTGACGGCCTGTGCTGGCTGAATCTGGCAGAATCTGGCTCTGATACCAAATGTTGGATCTGGAGGAGAGAGGGAGTCTAGGAGCAGCGAGCATATGGGACTGAAAGGGCATCAGTTGTGCTGAAGAATGGTTGTCGAATCACTCAAAATGATGGAGTAGATATAGAGCTATAGCTTGGGCAAGTCAGCCCTCTCACAAGCCACACCACTTAGCCATGGAGGCTAAGGCTCACACACTAGAGTCCACAATCTCACACAAGAGAGGAAATCAGCCCAACAATCAGGCTGACCAGTCACACACGACCTAGAGAGCTAGAGAATACTCTCATGGAACACTCCTAGTGGTCACATCACCAAGAAACCCATGGAGAATCGCCATGTGTCCATGGCTAGCACACAAGGATCTCACCTCACCTAAAAAGTAAGGAGAGGTACCTTTATCCTAGTCTGCACACTCTGACAAGGCAATCCTAAGACCAAGGACCTTTTTGGATATTTCTCCCATGAGGTCTTGACCCTGGACCTCTTGCCTTTTTCTTTTCTCAGGCTAAGGCATGGAGCCATCGCCCATGGCCACCCAGACATCGGCGGTCCATGATCCCTGAAACTTTGAAAATTCATATCTCCCAATCCGACCGTTGGATCGGCGTGAAACTTGGATCGTGGATAATTTGCCACGTGATCTTTCTAATGAAGAAGACGAATCGACAATCGGAGCAGGCATCTGGAAGATTCCTGGAACTTACTCCTGTGGACCTGAAACACAGCCGGACGGCTCCTTTCCCAACATAGAGTCGGTTGGCACTCCGTCTCTCATACCAAGCATGTCTCTTCCATAGGGTTGCTGACTGCTTTCACCTGCTTTCTGAGCTCCTCTTGCCTGTCCAAGTACAAATCAATCCATTCACCATCCTGTATTTTCAGTGACATCATCTTCCCCTAAAAAATATGACAAATGAAGGATCCTTGCTTTCATACTTCTTGTACAATACATTTGATTTCGTTTTTGTAATAGCCTTGTAACTCCCGTACTAAAGATGTAAGTTGAAGATGGTATTGACAAGTAGCCTATAGGCCTGCCTATCTTTCTTTTTCCACTCCTCATATGCAGCTACTGTAGTTGTGGATGAACTTGCATCTTCTGGTCCTTTTTGCGGTGCCTTTTACGCCACTACCTCCGTTGTGATACCTTTTGCCAGTGGATCTGGAACTGACTTGTCGCCACTCACCACCTCCAGCAAACCTCAAGGCGGGTACGTATCTTCCAAAACTTGAAGTTGGCGCATCCCTCTTGCCTCTCCAAAGGCTAGGGTGTTGTCAAGATGGCTGTTGATTTCATTTTGAGCCTTAGTCATGCCCAGTGCTCCCTTTGAGTGGCGGTGCTATCCCTGTTTTTACTACTGTTTCTGCCAGAAATCTGTCTAACACAAAATGGACTCTAGATCCTAGTAGACTATGAATTCTACCACTCGATAATTCAGCTGAAAATCTTTTGCATCAATCCATAAAACAGACCATTTTGAAAGATATGCCCTCTTGAACCAAGAATGTACTTTTGCTCCTACTCCAACTCAGATTAACCAGCTTGTAAACGACGTTTCTCCTAAATGAATCAATTGAATGCAAATATTTTTACACCAATAGAAAGCTTAGGAAAAATACTATAATTTGCATATTTCAATTTTGAATTTGATAAAGAAACAAGAGGGTTATGGTTATTACAAGATGACGGTCTTACTCAAAGAGAAAAGTCATCCTGGCCAACCTTTTTTACCATAACTTGCAATCCTATAATTGGATCATCTTAATCTTGTCATCGTTAAAAAACTTATCTCACAAACTTGAAGATCTTGTAGTCAATGAGCACATTTAGTCAAGGTTTGACCCTAATCCATCACTTTCAAAGTAATAGACTGTACTAGTTGAAACAAGCACAACTTGGCTCTAATACAAAATGTTGGATCTGGAATTGCGGGAGCCTTGGAGCAGCAAACATGAGGATTTGAATGAACATCAGTTGTACTCAGCAATGGTTGTTGAATAACTCAAGATGATGGAGTACATATAGAGCTAGAGCTTGGCTAAGTCAGTACTCTTTCAAGCCATAGGATTTAGCCATGGAGGCTAAGGTTCAGATATTAGAGTCCAAAAATCTTACACAAGAGAGAAAATCTGTCTAGCAATGAGGCTGAACAGTCACACACAACCTAGAGAGCTAGATTGTGCTCTCATGGCTCACTATTTGAAAAAAGATAACCCAAAATCCCATGAGAATCACCATGTGTCCATGACTAGCACACAAGGATCTCACCTCACCTGAAAAGTAAAGAGAGGTACTTTTTCCTTGTCTGCAGCCTTTGACAAGGCAATCCTTAGACCAAGGACCTTTTAGGATATTTCTCCCATCAAGTCTCAAGCTTGGACCTCTTGCCTTTTTTACTTCTCAGGCTAAGGCATGGAGCTGTCATCCATAGTCACCCAAACATTGGCAGTCCATGATCTAGGAAACTTCAAAAACTCATATCCATTAATCTGACTATTGGATCAGCCTGAAACTTTGACCATAGACAAGTTACCACCTGATTCTTTCTAATGGTGAAGTCAGATGGACAATCAAAACAGTCATCTCGTTATGTTGCATTTTGCAACTACCCGAGGCATCGATATGATGAACGTAGCTCACAGAAACAAAGGCCAATACAAGTAGAGAGCAACGAGTATGTGGGACTGAAAAGGACATCAGTTGTGCTGAAGAATGATTGTTTAATCAGTCAAAATCACTGAGTACATATAGATCTAGAGCTTGGACAAGTCATCCCTCTCACAAGCTACACCTCTTAGTCATGGAGGCTAAGACTCACACACTAGAGTCCATAATCTCACACAAGAGAGGAAATCAACCTAGCAATCAGGCTGACCACTCACACGACCTAGAGAACTAGAGAATGCTCTCATGGTATACTCCTAGTGGTCAAATAACCTAAAACACCATAGAGAATCACCATGTGTCCATGGCTAGTACACAAGGATCTCACCTCACTTAAAAAGTAAGGAGAGGTACCTGTTTCCTAGTCAGCACCCGTTGACAAGGCAATCCAAGAATCTAGGACCTTTTTGGATATTTCTCCCATCAGGTCTTCATCCTAGACCTCTTGCCCTTTTTCTTTTCCCAGGCTAAGGTATGGAGCCATCGTCCATGGTCACCCAAACACCGGCGGTCCATGATCCTGGAAACTTCAAAAATTCATATCTCTCAATCCGAGCCACTTGTCGGATTGAGAGGTTTGAGGCCAGTTGGATCGGCCTGAAACAGTGACAGTAGACAATTTGCCACCTAACCTTTCCAATGGTAAAGTCGGATCGATGATCGGAATAGGCATCTAGTAGGATCCTGGAACTTCCTCATGTGGACATGAAACTAAGCCGGATGGCCCCTTTCCCAATAATCTCCCACTTTGCCGCAGTTATTATGGGCTGAGTCCACATGACTTCATGCACAACTGCTGCTTCTTACGGGTCACTAGCTTGGTGCAAAAATCAGCGACCTGCTTGCAAGTTGGAGTAGACTCCAACTTGATAGCATCCTCCTGTACCATGTACCTGATGAAGTGATATGCGATGTCAATGTACTTGGTACGTGCATGATGCTTAGGATTCTTGACGAGTGTAATTGCGCTCTTGTTGTTGACACACACAGGAATTGGAACTGTTGTACTCCCATTCGTCTCTGCCATGAGACACAAAAGCCAAAACTGCTTCCTTTGCTCCAACACTGAGAGAGACATACTCAGCTTCTCTGCTTGAGGTTGCCATGACTACCTGCGGTTTGCTGCACCAGCTGTTCACTCCGCCATTCATGAGAAACACATATCCAGAGATGGACTTGTGGTCCTCAAGGTTCGAAGCCCAATCTGCATCTTTATAGCCGATGATGCTGTTGTCATTGCCGTTTTATGTGATGCCGATGTTGATGGTTCCAGTAAGGTAGCGGAAGATCTGCTTCACTACCTTGTGGTGCTCAGGTCCGGGATTAACCATGTGCTGGCTCGCAGACTCACAGCCTATGCGAGGTCCGGCCTGGTTGCCACCATCAGGTACATGAGACTGTTGACACTGCTCTTCTACTTCTGCCGCTTAGCTGCATCTGCTTCTCCAGTGAAGCTCATGAGGTAATGCTGTGTCTCAAGCGGTATACCGATGGATTTTGCCTCTGCCATACCCAACCAGTACAAGATATCCTTGATGTAGCGGCTATGCTGTAGTGAGAGAGAGCGTGATACGAAGTAATCCATTGTTTGAGGAAGAGCCACCACTGTTTGAGGAAGAGCCACCGGCCTAAGAGTTTGACTCAGAGGCCTCAGACTATTCAGACTCAGTGTCAGAGTCCGTCGCTATGTCAACCTGCATAGACACTCTCCCTGCAGCACCATCCTTCACTTGCACCATTTGCCAATTTTCTGGTGATTGATCACCTGACTCGAGCAACACAATCCACTCTCCTTATTTGGGAGCATGGACGGGATCCTGTAACTCTCCCTTTTCGAGTGTCCTACAGCCAGCCTCTAGTCTAGGCGCGCAGTGGCTCCTTTGAGGAGCCACTTTGGGGGCAATCTAGATTGCGTCATCCCCCTTGCCTACTGTTGGATCTGGAGGAGAGAGGGAGTCTTGGAGCAGCGAGCATGTGGGACTAAAAGGGCATCAGTTGTGCTGAAGAATGGTTGTTGAATCACTCAAAATGATGGAGTACATATAGAGCTAGAGCTTGGGCAAGTCAGCCCTCTCACAAGCCACACCACTTAGCCATGGAGGCTAAGGCTCACACACTAGAGTCCACAATCTCATACAAGGGANTGTTGGATCTGGAGGAGAGAGGGAGTCTTGGAGCAGCGAGCATGTGGGACTAAAAGGGCATCAGTTGTGCTGAAGAATGGTTGTTGAATCACTCAAAATGATGGAGTACATATAGAGCTAGAGCTTGGGCAAGTCAGCCCTCTCACAAGCCACACCACTTAGCCATGGAGGCTAAGGCTCACACACTAGAGTCCACAATCTGACACAAGAGAGGAAATCAGCCCAACAATCAGGCTGACCAGTCACACACGACCTAGAGAGCTAGAGAATGCTCTCATGGCACACTCCTAGTGGTCACATCACCCACAAACCCATGGAGAATCACCATGTGTCCATGACTAGCACACAAGGATCTCATCTCACCTAAAAAGTAAGGAGAGGTACCTTTATCCTAGTCAGCACACTCTGACAAGGCAATCCTAATGTTGGGAAAGGAGCCGTCCGGCTCTGTTTCAGGTCCACAGGAGCAAGTTCCAGGAAACTTCCAGATGCCTGCTCCGATCGTCAATCCCTCTTCACCATTAGAAAGATCAGGTGGCAAATTATCTACGGTCCAAGTTTCAGGCCGATCCAACGGTCGGATTGGAAGATATGAATTTTCAAAGTTTTAGGGGTCATGGAATGCCGATGTCTGGGTGGCCATGGGCAATGGCCTTATGCCTTAGCCTGAGAAAAGAAAAAGGCAAGAGGTCCAGGGTCAAGACCTGATGGGAGGAATATCAAAAAAGGTCCTTGGTCTTAGGATTGCCTTGTCAGAGTGTGCTGACTAGGATAAAGGTACCTCACCTTACTTTTTAGGTGAGGTGAGATCCTTGTGTGCTAGCCATGGACACATGGCGATTCTCCATGAGTTTGTGGGTGATGTAACGACTAGGAGTGTGCCATGAGAGCATTCTCTAGCTCTCTAGGTTGTGTGTGACTGGTTAGCCTGATTGTTGGGCTGATTTCCTCTCTTGTGTGAGATTGTGGACTCTAGTGTGTGAGCCTTAGCCTCCATGGCTAAGTGGTGTGGCTTGTGAGGGGGCTGACTTGCCCAAGCTCTAGCTCTATATGTACTCCATCATTTTGAGTGATTTAACAACCATTCTTCAGCACACCTGATTCCCTTTCAGTCCCACATGCTCGCTGCTCCAAGACTCCCTCTCTCCTCCAGATCCAACATATGGTATCAGAGCCAGATTCTGCCAGATTCAGCCAGCACAGGCCATCAGTTTGAGAGTGACGGGTTAGGGTCAAACCTTGCCAAATTTGATGATCGACCACAAGAGCTTCAAGTTCGCAAGACAAGCTTTCCAACGAGCCCAAGATCGCGAAGATCCAACGCTCGGATTGAGAGTTATGCTCAAAACGAGGTCGGCCAGGGCTACACTCTTCTCTATGAGTAAGACTGTCGCCTCGTGATGACCATAACTCTCTTGTTTCTTTGTCAAATTTAAAAAGTGGCATATGCGAATTCAAGTATTTTTCCTAAGCTTTCCATTGGTGTAAACATATTTGCATTCCATAGATTCGTTTGGGAGAAACGCCGTTTACAAGCTGGCTGGTCTGAGTTTGAGTAGGAGCAGAAGCATACCCTGTTTTCAAGAGGGCATATGTTTCAAAATCCCCTGTTGATGACCCTGTTTTAGGTTTTGAGCTGAATTTTCTAGTGGTGGGCTCAGTTTTTCCAAATTCCCTGTCTGCTTGCATCTACAGTCCATTTTCTGTCAGACAGATTTCTGGCAGAACCAGCAGCAGAAGCAGGGGTAGCGCCGCCACCCAAAGGCAGCGTTGAGCATCACCAAAGCTCAAAATGGCAGCAGCAGGCGTGGTAACAGCAGCCCAGCCCTTGGAGAGGCTGGAAGGATGCGCCAACTTCACGTTTTGGAAGATCCGTACCCGCCTCCTTTTGGAGGAGAGGGGCTTGTGGGAGGTGGTGAGCGGCGACGAGCGCGCTCCGCCTCCGCAGGCAAAAGGCATCACCGCACCTCAGGTGGTGGCGGGGAAGACGCCGCAGAAAGGTGCAGCAGATGCAAGTTCATCTACAACTGCAGCGGCGGCGTATGAGGAGTGGAAGAAGAAGGACAGGCAGGCCTACAGGTTGCTTGTCAACACCATCTCCNATCACCAAAGCTCAAAATGGCAGCAGCAGGCGTGGTAACAGCAGCCCAGCCCTTGGAGAGGCTGGAAGGATGCGCCAACTTCACGTTTTGGAAGATCCGTACCCGCCTCCTTTTGGAGGAGAGGGGCTTGTGGGAGGTGGTGAGCGGCGACGAGCGCGCTCCGCCTCCGCAGGCAAAAGGCATCACCGCACCTCAGGTGGTGGCGGGGAAGACGCCGCAGAAAGGTGTAGCAGATGCAAGTTCATCTACAACTGCAGCGGCGGCGTATGAGGAGTGGAAGAAGAAGGACAGGCAGGCCTACAGGTTGCTTGTCAATACCATCTCCAACCCGCATCTTCAGTACGTGAGTGACAAGGCTACTGCAAAGGAGGGGTGGGACACGTTGTGCAAGAAGTATGAGAGCAAGGACCCTGCATTCCTCATTCTTTTGGAGGAAAAGATGATGGCGCTGAAGATGCAGGGTGGTGAAGGGATGGAGGTGTACCTGGACAGGGCAAAAGAGCTGGCGAAGCAGCTGAGAGCGGCCGGCAACTCTGTGGAAGAGACGCGCTTCATCCTCCGCTTGCTGAGGGGACTCCCAACCAGCTACGACACGGTGCGAGAGACGCTGGAGTGCCAGCCAACTCTCGACCTCGACTTCATCTGCACACACCTGGTGCAGGTGGAACTGCGTTGCAATGCCGCAAAACGCAATGGCGGCAACAACAGCAGTGAAGCAGCTTTCATGGCGATGGGCTCACGCAACCAGCGGCAGCAGCAGTCCGGGCAGCAGAGAGGCAAGAAGAAGGGCAAGTGCCATTATTGCCAGAAAGAGGGGCACTACAAAAAAGAGTGCTTCAAGTTCAAGAGGGACCAGAAGGAGCAGCAGCAGCAGCAGCAAAAGCAGCAATCTCCCCAGCAACAACAGCAGCAGTCACAGCAACGTCAGCAGCACCAGCAGCAGCAGCAGTAGAACCAGACCGGTGTGCGCCATTTTGGCAACATGAACGTGGCCAAGGAGGTGCGCGACCGCCTCTTCATGGCGAAGTCTGACATGTCGCAGGAGGAGAAGGCGGATCTGCCGTGGTACAAAGACTCTGGGTGTACCAAGAGTCTGACGCACCACAGGGAGTGGTTTACGCAGTTGCTGTCCATCCCTCCCCGTCCTATCGCTTTGGGTGATGATCGAGTGGTGCATGCTGAAGGGATTGGGATTGTGGAGATGTGGTTGGAGACCCCGCGTGGCATTGAAGTGGGAGTGTTCCATGGCGTGCTGTACGTACCTAATGTTGTATTCCACCTCCTCTCTGTCTCCTCTCTTACAAACACAGGACTGCGCGTCATCTTCAATGATGACTATGGCTACATCCTCAACAAGGATACAGGAGAGGAGTTGGCCAGGTCGGTGAGGGAGGGCGACATGTACCGCCTGCTAGGGGCGACCAAGATCCCGCGTGAGCAGAGTCTTGCAGCAGTGGTGCAGGCGACGGATGGTGAGATCTGGCATGCGCGCTACGGCCACATTGGCATGCGTGCCTTGCAGCAGCTTCAAGCAAAGCAGATGGTGCGTGACCTGCCTACCATCTCTAACTTTGAACAGCAATTGTGCATTGGCTGTTTGGAGGGGAAGCAGCACCGGGAGGCGTTCTCTGGAGCAGGGGAGCGTGCGAAGGAGGTGTTGGAGCTGGTCCACACGGACCTGTGTGGACCGATGCAGACCCAGAGCTTTGGAGGCTCTAGGTATTTCCTGACCTTCATTGATGATTTCAGCCGTTACACTGCTGTGTACTTCCTTCCTTCCAAGGACCAGCAGCAGCAAAAGCAGCAGCAGCAAAAGCAGCAATCTCCACAGCAACAGCAGCAGCAGTCACAACAACGCCAGCAGCAGCAGCAGCAGCAGAACCAGACTGGCGTCCGCCATTTTGGCAACATGAACGTTGCCAAGGAGGTTCGCGACCGCCTCTTCATGGCGAAGTCTGACATGTCGCAGAAGGAAAAGGCGGATCTGGCGTGGTACAAGGACTCGGGGTGTACCAAGAGTCTGACGCACCACAAGGAGTGGTTCACGCAGCTGCTCTCCATTCCCCCCCGTCCGATTGCTTTGAGTGATGATCGGGTGGTATATGCTGAGGGGATTGGGATTGTGGAGATGTGGTTGGAGACCCTGCGTGGCATTGAAGTGGGAGTGTTCCATGGCGTGCTGTATGTGCCTGATGCTGCGTTCAACCTTCTCTCAGTGTCCTCTCTCAGAAACACAGGACTTCGCGTCGTTTTTTACGATGATTACGGCTACATCCTCGACAAGGAAACAAGAGAGGAGTTGGCCAAGTCGGTGAAGGAGGGCGACATGTACCGCCTGCTGGGGGCGACCAAGATCCCGCGTGAGCAGAGTCTTGCAGCAGTGGTGCAGGCGACAGATGGCGAGATCTGGCATGCGCGCTACGGGCACATTGGCATGCGCGCCTTGCAGCAGCTTCAAGNTGGCATGCACGCTACGGCCACATCGGCATGCGCGCCTTACAGCAGCTTCAAGCAAAGCAGATGGTGCGTGACCTGCCAACCATATCTAACTTTGAGCAGCAGTTGTGCATCGGCTGTTTGGAGGGGAAGCAGCACCGCGAGGCGTTCTCTGGAGCAGGGGAGCGTACAAAAGAGGTGTTGGAGCTGGTTCACACGGACTTGTGCGGACCAATGCAGACCCAGAGCTTAGGAGGCTCTAGGTATTTTCTCACCTTCATTGATGATTTCAGCCGTTACACTGCTGTATACTTCCTTTCCTCCAAGGACCAGTGCTTTGACAGGTTCAAGGAGTTCAAGGCCATGGTGGAGAACCAGACTGGCAAGAAGATCAAGGCGCTGCGCAGCGATCGCGGTGGAGAATACCTAAGCAAGGAGTTCCAGGACTACCTCGCAGCAGCTGGCATCAAGGCGCAGCGTACCGCGCCGTACTCGCCGCAGCAGAACGG
>SZWC01001577.1:173564-208445 GCA_023375785.1 Penium margaritaceum | reverse complement strand
ACACACGACCTAGAGAGCTAGAGAATGCTCTCATGGCACACTCTTAGTGGTCACATCACCCACAAACTCATGGAGAATCGCCATGTGTCCATGGCTAGTACACAAGGATCTCACCTCACCTAAAAAGTAAGGAGAGGTACCTTTATCCTAGTCAGCACACTCTGACAAGGCAATCCTAAGTCCAAGGACCTTTTTGGATATTTCTCCCATCAGGTCTTGACCCTGGACCTCTTGCCTTTTTCTTTTCTCAGGCTAAGGCATGGAGCCATTGCCCATGGCCACCCAGACATCGGCGGTCCATGACCCCCGAAACTTTGAAAATTCATATCTCCCGATCGGACCGTTGGATCGGCCTGAAACTTGGACCGTAGATAATTTGCCACCTGATCTTTCCAATGGTGAAGACTGATCGGGGCAGGCATCTGGAAGATTCCTGGAACTTGCTCCTGTGGACCTGAAACAGAGCCGGACGGCTCCTCTCCCAACAATCTCCCACTTTGCCGCAGTCAGAGTGGGCTGAGTCCACATGCCTTCATGCAGAACTGCTGCTTCTCACGGGTCACTGGCTTAGTGCAGAAATCAGCGACCTGCCTGCTGGTTGGAGTAAACTCCAGCTTGATAGCACCCTCGTGCACCATGTGCCTGATGAAGTGATATGCGATGTCAATGTGCTTGGTGCGTGCATGGTGCTCAGGATTCTTGGCGAGTGCGATTGCGCTTTGGTAGTCGACGCGCACAGGAACTGGAACTGCTACACTCCCACTCATCTCCGCCATGAGACGCTTGAGCCAAACTGCTTCCTTGGCTCCAAAGCTGTGAGAGACGTACTCAGCTTCTGTGCTCGAGGTAGCCACGACCACCTGTCGCTTGCTGCACCAGCTGATGGCACCTCCATTCATAAAAAACACATGTCCAGAGATGGACTTGTGGGTCTCACGATTTGAAGTCCAATCTGCATCTGTGTAGCCGATGATGCTATTGTCGTTGCCGTTGTAGGTGATGCCGACGTTGATAGTTCCAGCAAGATAGCGGAAGATCCGCTTCACTGCCTTCCGGTGCTCAGGTCCGGGATTCGCCATGTGCTGGCTCACAGCACTCACAGCCTGTGCGAGGTCAGGCCTAAGTGCCACCATCAGGTACATAAGACTGCCGACGGCACTCTGGTATTTCTGCCGCTCAGCTGCATCTGCTTCTCCACTGAAGCTCACGAGGTACTGCCGCGTCTCCAGCGGCGTGCCGATGAGTTTGGCCTCTGCCATGCCAAACCGCTATAGGACATCCTTGATGTAGCGACTCTGCTGTAGCAAGAGAGCGTGATTTGCGGTCACGCATGATCTGGATACCGAGGAAGTATGACGCCTCCCCGAGATCAGACATCTGGAAGCGCTCCTGCATCGCCTCCTTGAACTCCTGCAGTGCAGACATGTTGTTGGAAAGGAGGCGCATGTCATCCACATACACAATGATGATGAGGATCTCATGCTCATGCTGTCAGCGATACACGCTGTAGTCACACTCGCTGCGCTCAAACCCCATGCACTGCAACGCCACATCCAACTTCTGGTTCCAAGCACGCGACGCTTGCTTGAGGCCATACAGCGACTTTTGCAGCTTGTAAACCAGGAGCTCTTGGCCATCCATGACGAACCCCTCCGGCTGCTCCATGTAGATCTCCTCCTCCAAGTCACCATTCAAGAATGCCATCTTGACATCCATGTGGTGAACCTCGAAATCCTCAGCTGCTGCATAAGAGAGGAGCGTGCGCACAGAGGCAAACTTTGCAACAGGGGCAAAAGTTTCTGTGTAGTCGATGCCCTCCTACTGCGAATAGCTCTTGGCAACCAGCCTCGCCTTTTACTTTTCCAGGTTACCATCTGCTCCCCGCTTCTTCTTGAACACCCACTTGCACTTGATCACCTTACGCCCAGGTGGACACTCAGTCAGCTCCCATGTGCCGTTCTCTAGCTGCGACTGTATCTCCTGCTGCACGGCTTGCGCCCAATCTGCTGCGTCCGATGCAGTCATGCCCTCCTTGTATGACGTTGGCTCATCTGAATCTGCTACAACTGCGACGTTCATCTGTTCTGGTTTCTGCAGTATCCAGAAATGGCCGCGCTCACCAGGCTTGTAACGCACCCTAAGAGGGTACCTGCGACCTGGTCCTGGAGCGTTGCTGCTGGTACAACTGCTGCTCCTGGTGTTGCTACATCTTCCTCCTCTGCTTCTGCCGGTGAGGCTGCTGTATCTGCTGCATCAGACATGGGAGAGTAGAGTGATTCTCCCACTGTCACAGTAGAGGAAGGATCGGGAGAGAGTGGGTCAGGAAGGATTTTTGCTCCCACTGTCTCGTCAGCTGCTGGTTCTGCTGCCTCTTCACAGACAATGTTGGTGCCGATTACGTTGCTCTCGTTGAAGACGACATCCCTGGAGATGATGACGTGGCCTGTATCCCTATCATAGAGGCGATAGGCCTTGCTTGTCATGTCGTAGCCAATCATCAGCATCTGCGCACTCTTTGCGTCCCATTTCTGCCGCTTCTCCTTGGGCACATGCATGTGCTCCAGGCTGCCAAATGCTCGAAGATGACCCACGCTCGGTTTCTTGCCGAACCACGCCTCGTACGGCGTCATCTGCTCCAGCGCCTTAGTTGGACTGCGGTTCTTGATGTAGACTGCAGTACTCACGGCCTAAACCCAGAAGTCGTAGGTCAGCCGAGCCGCGTGCAGCATGGAGCGCGCCGACTCCACAATGGTACGGTTGGCGCATTCTGCTACACCGTTCTGCTGCGGCGAGTATGGCGCGGTACGCTGCGCCTTGATGCCAGCTGCTGCGAGGTAGTCCTGGAACTCCTTGCTCAGGTACTCTCCATCGCGATCGCTGCGCAGCGCCTTGATCTTCTTGCCAGTCTGGTTCTCCACCATGGCCTTGAACTCCCTGAACCTGTCAAAGCACTGGTCCTTGGAAGGAAGGAAGTACACAGCAGTGTAACGGCTGAAATCATCAATGAAGGTCAGGAAATACCTAGAGCCTCCAAAGCTCTGGGTCTGCATCGGTCCACACAGGTCCGTGTGGACCAGATCCAACACCTCCTTCGCACGCTCCCCTGCTCCAGAGAACGCCTCCCGGTGCTGCTTCCCCTCCAAACAGCCAATGCAGTATTGCTCTTCAAAGTTAGAGATGGTAGGCAGGTCACGCACCATCTGCTTTGCTTGAAGCTGCTGCAAGGCACGCATGCCGATGTGGCCGTAACGTGCATGCCAGATCTCACCATCTGTCGCCTGCACCACTGCTGCAAGACTCTGCACACGTGGGATCTTGGTCGCCCCCAGCAGGCGGTACATGTCGCCCTCCTTCACTGACCTGGCCAACTCCTCTCCTGTATCCTTGTTGAGGATGTAGCCATAGTCATCATCGAAGACGACGCGCAGTCCTGTGTTTGTAAGAGAGGAGACTGAGAGGAGGTTGAATGCAACTTTAGGTACGTACAGCATGCCATGGAACACTCCCACTTCAATGCCACGCGGGGTCTCCAACCACATCTCCACAATCCCAATCCCTTCAGCATACACCACCCGATCATCACCCAAAGCGATAGGACGGGGAGGGATGGACAGCAACTGCGTAAACCACTCCCTGTGGTGCGTCAGACTCTTGGTACACCCAGAGTCTTTGTACCACGCCAGATCTGCCTTCTCCACCTGCGATATGTCAGACTTCGCCATGAAGAGGCGGTCGTGCACCTCCTTGGCCGCGTTCATGTTGCCAAAATGATGCACGCCGGTCTGGTTCTGCTGCTGCTGCTGGTGCTCCTGACGTTGCTGTGACTGCTGCTGCTGTTGCTGTGGAGATTGCTGCTTTTGCTGCTGCTGCTGCTGCTCCTTCTAGTCCCTCTTGAATTTGAAGCACTCTTTCTTGTAGTGCCCCTCTTTCTGGCAATAATGACACTTGCCCTTCTTCTTGCCTCTCTGCTGCCCGGACTGCTGCTGCTGCTGGTTGCGTGAGCCCATCGCCATGAAAGCTGCTTCACTGCTGCTGTTCCCGCCATCGCGTTTTGCGGCATTCCGACGCAGTTCCACCTGCACCAGCTGTGTGCAGATGAAGTCGAGGTCGAGAGTTGGCTGGCACTCCAGCGTCTCTCGCACTGTGTTGTAGCTGGTTGGGAGTCCCCTCAGCAAGAGGAGGATGAAGCGCGTCTCTTCCACAGGGTTGCCGGCCGCTCTCAGCTGCTTCGCCAGCTCCTTTGCCCTGTCCAGGTACGCCTCCATCCCTTCACCACCCTGCATTTTCAGCGCCATCATCTTTTCCTCCAAAAGCATGAGGANTGCCCGGACTGCTGCTGCTGCTGGTTGCGTGAGCCCATCGCCATGAAAGCTGCTTCACTGCTGCTGTTGCCGCCATTGCGTTTTGCGGCATTGCGACGCAGTTCCACCTGCACCAGGTGTGTGCAGATGAAGTCGAGGTCGAGAGTTGGCTGGCACTCCAGCGTCTCTCGCACCGTGTCGTAGCTGGTTGGGAGTCCCCTCAGCAAGAGGAGGATGAAGCGCGTCTCTTCCACAGGGTTGCCGGCCGCTCTCAGCTGCTTCGCCAGCTCCTTTGCCCTGTCCAGGTACGCCTCCATCCCTTCACCACCCTGCATTTTCAGCGCCATCATCTTTTCCTCCAAAAGCATGAGGAATGCAGGATCCTTGCTCTCATACTTCTTGCACAACGTGTCCCACCCCTCCTTTGCAGTAGCCTTGTCACTCACGTACTGAAGATGCGGGTTGGAGATGGTGTTGACAAGCAACCTGTAGGCCTGCCTGTCCTTCTTCTTCCACTCCTCATACGCCGCCGCTGCAGTTGTAGATGAACTTGCATCTGCTGCACCTTTCTGCGGCGTCTTCCCCGCCACCACCTCAGCTGCGGTGATGCCTTTTGCCTGTGGAGGCGGAGCACGCTCGTCGCCGCTCACCACCTCCCACAAGTCCCTCTCCTCCAAAAGGAGGCAGGTACGGATCTTCCAAAACGTGAAACTGGCGCTTCCTTCCAGCCTCTCCAAGGGCTGGGCTGCTGTTACCACGCCTGTTGCTGCCATTTTGAGCTTTGGTGATGCTCAACGCTGCCCTTGGGTGACGGCGCTACCCCTCCTTCTGCTACTGCTTCTGCCAGAAATCTATCTGACAGAAAACGGACTGAAGATGCCAGCAGACTGGGAATTTGGAAAAACTGAGCCCACCACTAGAAAAATCAGCTCAAACCCTTTCAGATAGACCCATACAACAGGGTCATCAACAGGGGATTTTGAAAGATATGCCCTCTTGAAAATAGGGTATGCTTCTGCTCCTACTCCAACTCAGACCAGCCAGCTTGTAAACGGCTTTTTTCCCTCACGAATCAATGGAATGCAAATAGTTTTTCACCAATGGAAAGCGTAAGAAAAATACTACAATTCGCATATGCCACTTTTTAAATTTGACAAAGAAATGAGAGAGTTATGGTCATCACAAGGCGATAGTCTTACTCATAGAGAAAAGTGCAGCCCTGGCCGACCTCGTTTTGAGCATAACTCTCAATCCGACCGTTGGATCTTTGCGATTTTGGGCTCGTTAGAAAGCTTGTCTCGCGAACTTGAAGATCTTGTGATTTATTGTCAAATTTCGTCAAGGTTTGACCCTAACCGGTCATTCTCAAACTGACGGCCTGTGCTGGCTGAATCTGGCAGAATCTGGCTCTGATACCAAATGTTGGATCTGAAGGAGAGAGGGAGTCTTGGAGCAGCGAGCATGTGGGACTGAAAGGGCATCAGTTGTGCTGAAGAATGGTTGTTGAATCACTCAAAATGATGGAGTACATATAGAGCTATAGCTTGGGCAAGTCAGCCCTCTCACAAGCCACACCACCTAGCCATGGAGGCTAAGGCTCACACAGTAGAGTCCACAATCTCATACAAGAGAGGAAATCAGCCCAACAATCAGGCTGACCAGTCACACACGACCTAGAGAGCTAGAGAATGCTCTCATGGCACACTCCTAGTGGTCACATCACCCACAAACTCATGGAGAATCGCCATGTGTCCATGGCTAGTACACACGGATCTCACCTCACCTAAAAAGTAAGGAGAGGTACCTTTATCCTAGTCAGCACACTCTGACAAGGCAATCCTAAGACCAAGGACCTTTTTGGATATTTTTCCCATCAGGTCTTGACCCTGGACCTCTTGCCTTTTTCTTTTCTCAGGCTAAGGCATGGAGCCATTGCCCATGGCCACCCAGACATCGGCGGTCCATGATCCCTGAAACTTCGAAAATTCATATCTCCCAATCGGACCGTTGGATCGGCCTGAAACTTGGACCGTAGATAATTTGCCACCTGATCTTTTAAATTAAGAAGACTGATCGACGATGAGAGCAGGCATCTGGAAGATTCCTGGAACTTGCTCCTGTGGACCTGAAACAGAGCCGGACGGCTCCTCTCCCAACAAGGGGTGCAAGCCGTGGCTTCGGGTACACGGCATTGTCCACCAACCTACTACCTCCTACACAGCGCAGAGGAACAGGGTGGCCGAGCGCATGAACCAGACCATTCTGGCCATGACGCAAACCATGCTGTTCGACTCAAAGCTCCCTCCTCGCTTCTGGGCGGAAACAGCGCGCACTGCATGCTACCTCATCAACCTCATGCCTGCTGTAGTACTGCGCAGCAAGGGGATCGAAAAGGAGCAAAGTGCAGAACGCATGACGCCGCAGGAGGCGTGGTCGGGAAAGAAACCGGATGCCTCTCACCTAAAGGCTTTCGGCTGCACGGCTTGGGCTAAAATCCACGACGGATAAGGAGCGGGGAAGTTGGATGCACGTGCGCGCAAGTGCGTGATGATCGGCTACGAGGCCGCGCACAAGGCGTACAAGCTGTGGGACCAAGCAGCAGGGAGAGTCATCACCTCCAGAGATGTGACCTTTCAGGAAGAGTCACATGACAAGGGAGAACTACTGGACCCAGAGAACTCTCCAAAACAGGGAGAGTGGATCGTACTGCTGGAGGCGGGTGACACACCCCCGCCTAACTGGCGTGGGACGCCAATGGCCATAGCCAGGGAGGCTGCCAATTCAGGGAGAGAATCCGCTCAGGCTGAAGCGGAGTTGACATCCGACACCGCGTCGGGGACATCCGAGGCCTCCTCGGAGGCCAATGGCTCTTCCCTTCCAGCGACCCCTCCTAGGGAAGCACAGCACCAGCAGCAGCACGAACAGCCAGCACCAGTACCACTGCGGCGCAGTGAGCGCCAAGCAAAGCCTGCAAAGCACTACGACGGAGGGAAGGCCGAGTGGACTGGCCTGAGCTGGTCGTGCCTTGCGCAGGGAGAGCCGGCTACCATCGCCGAGGCTCTCTCGCGGCCGGACGCCGCTAAGTGGAAGGAGGCGATGGAGAGCGAGCTCACCTCCATCGAGGAGAACGGAACGTGGGTGCTGGTAGACAGACCACCAAACGCACATGTGGTGGGCGTGAAGTGGGTCTTACGTGAGAAACGCAAGCAAGACAACAGCATCGACAAGTACAAGGCAAGGATCGTCGCGAAGGGNTCTGAGTACGAAGAGACCTACTATCCTGTCGCGTCCTTCCCCTCCATTTGCACCTTGCTGGCTGTGGCTGCGACGCGCAACATGGAAATCCACCAGATGGACGTCAAGACCGCCTTCCTCTACGGGAAGTTTGACAAAGAGATACTAATGGAGGTACCCGAGGGTGTCAAGGCAAAACCCGGGCAGGTGTGTCGCCTCATCAAGGCGCTCTACGGGCTGAAACAGGCCCCAAGGATCTGGTACAAGGAGATGGACAGCTTCATGGTTGGCCTTGGCTTCTCGCACTGCCACAACAACCCCAGTGTGTATGTGCGTGCGGATGACCAGGGGCTGTTGCTGGTAGCGCTGTACGTGGATGACCTGATTCTGGCCTCCACCTCCATGAAAGCCCTCAAGGCCCTCAAGGAGAAGCTGCATGGGCGGTTTCAGATGAAGAACATGGGCGAGCTCGAGTACTACTTGGGCATCGCTATACATCGCAACCGAGCTACAGGCACCATCGAGCTCAACCAGACAAAGTACATCTCAGAGGTGCTTCGGCGCTATGGCATGGAAGACGCCAAACCCCTCAGCACTCCTCTCCCCACGAAGTGCAATCTCATCTCCGCCCACTCCCCCAGCACGGAAGTCGAGCGCCGCAAAATGCAAGATGTGCTGTACCAGTCTTCGGTGGGTAGCATCATGTATGCCATGGTTGGCACGCGGCCGGACATCTCCTTTGCTGTGCGGCTAGCCAGTCGGTACGTGGCAAACCCTGGACCACTCCACTGGCAGGCCGTGAAGCGCATTTTGCGCTATCTCAACAAGACACGACACATGGGGCTGCAGTACGGCGGCCTTCAAGGAACAGACCCTTTGTGCCTCAAGTGCTATAGCGACGTAGATTTTGGAGGCAACGTGGATGATAGGAAGTCCACCTCGGGCTTTGTGTGCCTTTTTGTTGGAAATGGAGGAGAGAGGGAGCCTTGGAGCAGCGAGCATGTGTGATTGGAAGGGCATCACTTGTGCTGAAGAATGGTTATTGAATCACTCAAAATGATGGAGTACATATAGAGCTAGAGGTTGGGCAAGTCAGCCCTCTCACAAGCCACACCACTTAGCCATGAAGGCTAAGGCTCACACACTAGAATCCATAATCTCACACAAGGGAGGAAATCAGCCTAGCAATCAGGCTGACCACTCACACACGACCTAGAGAGCTAGAGAATGCTCTCATGGCACACTCCTAGTGGTCACATAATCCACAAACCCATGGAGAATCGCCATGTGTCCATGGCTAGCACACAAGGATCTCACCTCACCTAAAAAGTAAGGAGAGGTACCTTTATCCTAGTCAGCACACTCTGACAAGGCAGTCCTAAGACCAAGGACCTTTTTGGATATTTCTCCCATCAGGTCTTGACCCTGGACCTCTTGCCTTTTTNCCACAAACCCATGGAGAATCGCCATGTGTCCATGGCTAGCACACAAGGATCTCACCTCACCTAAAAAGTAAGGAGAGGTACCTTTATCCTAGTCAGCACACTCTGACAAGGCAATCCTAAGACCAAGGACCTTTTTGGATATTTCTCCCATCAGGTCTTGACCCTGGACCTCTTGCCTTTTTTCTTTTCTCAGGCTAAGGCATGGAGCCATCACCCATGGCCACCCAGACATCGACGGTCCATGACCCCCGAAACTTCGAAAATTGATATCTCCCAATTCGACCGTTGGATCGGCCTGAAACTTGGACCGTAGATAATTGGCCACCTGATCTTTGCAATGGTGAAGACGGATCGACGATCGGAGCAGGCATCTGGAAGTTTCCTGGAACTTGCTCCTGTGGACCTGAAATTGAGCCGGATGGCTCCTTTCCCAACACTTTTGAACAGCGGCGCTGTGTCGTGGGCCAGCCGCAAGCAGGACTGTGTCTCCATCTCAACCGCAGAATCTGAGTACGTGGCGCTGTCTGAGGTGTACAAGGAGACGCAATGGCTACGCAGCTTGCTCACTGAGATGCACCCACCACAGAAGGAGGCCACAGTCATCCACGTTGACAACCAGAGCGCAATGGACATCGCGTTCAAGGACATCTCTCTAGGCCGACCAAGCACATCGACATCCGCTATCACTACACGCGCGACCTCGTCGCAAAGGGAGTGGTGGATCTGTAGAACATCTCGACCAAGTAGATGCTCGCGGACTTCCTAACGAAGCCGCTGGACATTGACCCGCACATGGCAGGGACATGAGGCATCGGGAGGGTGAGCGCAGCAGACAAAGACTAAACGGGCGGGCTACTTCACAGGTGGCCGACATCGCTGGGCCCATGGCCGCAGCAGGAATCTAGCCGCAGATGGACGCAGGTGCAAGGGAGAGTTTGTTATGTTCTGTGTATGCCCCTGGTCCATTCAGCGGAAGATTTAGACTGGGTATGCACTGCGCTTGTAGCGCAAGTCCCCGAGCGACATGCAAGAGAGGCTGAGAGAGACAAGGCATGCACTGCTCACCCTTGTGGAGTAAGTCCCCTTGGTCTACTACCAAGAGTAGACTCTTGGTAGTCTACCTGGTGCATGCTCCTTAGGACAACTTCCTACAGCCTAGTGGATGAAGGCATCGTCTCGCAAGCGAGAGGTCCGGGGTCAAATCCCCCCAGGACCAAATTTTCTTTGTGACTAAAAAGGGCCAAGGAAGTTTCCTAGAAGCTTCTAAGGTCCAAGGTGGATCAAGCGCCACTTGGCGGTCACAGAGGGTGCCATGTCATCAAAGCTGATGACACTGTCTAGGGTGACCTTGGAGGGAGGCCCCTCCAAGGAGCCATTGGGAGCATTGACCAGAGACTATATAAGGCCTGTCATTTGCATGTGATAATATCATCATCTCTTACTCTTGAGACATGGGAGAAAACTAATCCCTTGTTGGCCACCAAGAAAGAGGATAAAGAACAAGTGCAAGTGCACACTTTGGTGTGTAGCTTTGCCAGTTGGGTGAGAGTTTGGAACACTCTCCGGCCACGGTTGGGACAAGCTAAGTGAACCTTTCAGTGTGGAAACACCACTCCGTGGGTGATCTCTACCTTGGTTGTAATACCAAGGGCGGTCGGCGGTTTGCCTGTCGGCGCCGTTTACTCTAGACCGTGGCCAAGTGCGGAGTGACANNATCATCTCTTACTCTTGAGACTTGGGAGAAAACTAATCCCTTGTTGGCCACCAAGAAAGAGGATAAAGAACAAGTGCAAGTGCACACTTTGGTGTGTAGCTTTGCCAGTTGGGTGAGAGTTTGGAACACTCTCCGGCCACGGTTGGGACAAGCTAAGTGAACCTTTCAGTATGGAAACACCACTCCGTGGGTGATCTCTACCTTGGTTGTAATACCAAGAGAGTCGGCGGTTTGCATGTCGGCGCCGTTTACTCTAGACCGTGGCCAAGTGCGGAGTGACAGTTGGCACGTCCTTCCAGCCTCTCCAAGGGTTGGGTTGCTGTTACCACGCCTGTTGCTGCCATTTTGAGCTTTGGTGATGCTCAACGCTGCCCTTGGGTGGCGGCGCTACCCCTGCTTCTGCTGTTGTTTCTGCCAGAAATCTGTCTGACAGAAAATGGACTGTAGATGCCAGCGGACTGGGAATTTGGAAAAACGGAGCCCACCACTGGAAACTTCAGCTCAAAAACTTTCAGATCGACCCATGAAACAGGGTCATCAACAGGGGATTTTGAAAGATATGCCCTCTTGAAAACAGGGTGTGGTCTGCTCCTACTCCAACTCAGACCAGCCAGCTTGTAAACAGTGTTTCTCCCAAACGCATCAATGGAATGCAAATATGTTTGCACTCATGGAAAGCTTAGGAAAAATACTACAATTCGCATGTGCCACTTTTTAAATTTGACAAAGAAACAAGAGAGGTATGGTCATCACAAGGCGACAATCTTACTCATAGAGAAGAGTGTAGCCTTGGCCGACCTCGTTTTGAGCATAACTCTCAATCCGACCATTGGATCTTCGCGATCTTGGTCTCTTTGCAAAGCTTGTCTTGTGAAATTGAAGATCCAATTGTCAATTGTCAAATTTGGTCAAGGTTTGACCCTAACCCGTCACTCACAAAGTGACGGCCTGTGCTGGCTGAATCTGGCAGAATCTGGCTCTGATACCAAATGTTAGATCTGGAGGAGAGAGGGAGCCTTGGAGCAGCGAGTATGTGGGACTGAAAGGGCATCACTTGTGCTGAAGAATGGTTATTGAATCACTCAAAATGATGGAGTACGCATAGAGCTAGAGGTTTGGCAAGTCAGCCCTCTCACAAGCCAAACCACTTAGCCATGGAGGCTAAGGCTCACACACTAGAGTCCACAATCTCACAGAGGAGAGGAAATCAGCCTAACAATCAGGCTGACCAGTCACACACGACCTAGAGAGCTAGAGAATGCTCTCATGGCACACTCTTAGTGGTCACATCACCCACAAACCCATGAAGAATTGCCATGTGTCCATGGCTAGCACACAAGGATCTCAGCTCACCTAAAAAGTAAGGAGAGGTACCTTTATCCTAGTCAGTACACTCTGACAAGGCAATCCTAAGACCAAGGACCTTTTTGGATATTTCTCCCATCAGGTCTTGACCCTGGACCTCTTGTTTTTTTCTTTTCTNACATATAGAGCTAGAGCTTGGGCAAGTCAGCCCTCTCACAAGCCACACCACTTAGCCATGGAGGCTAAGGCTCACACACTAGAGTCCAGAATCTCACACAAGGGAGCAAATCAACCTAACAATCAGGCTGACCAGTCACACACGACCTAGAGAGCTAGAGAATGCTCTCATGGCACACTCTTAGTGGTCACATCACCCACAAACCCATGAAGAATTGCCATGTGTCCATGGCTAGCACACAAGGATCTCAGCTCACCTAAAAAGTAAGGAGAGGTACCTTTATCCTAGTCAGTACACTCTGACAAGGCAATCCTAAGACCAAGGACCTTTTTGGATATTTCTCCCATCAGGTCTTGACCCTGGACCTCTTGTTTCTTTCTTTTCTCAGGCTAAGGCATGGAGCCATCACCCATGGCCACCCATACATCGGCGGTCCATGACCCCCGAAACTTCGAAAATTCATATCTCCCAATCCGACCGTTGATCGGCCTGAAACTTGGACTGTAGATAATTTGCCACCTGATCCTTCAAATGGTGAAGACAGATCGACCATTGGAGCAGGCATCTGGTATTTTCCTGGAACTTGCTCCTGTGAATTTGAAACTGAGCCAGATGGCTCCTTTCCCAACACTTGGCGACCAGCCTCGCCTTGTACTTTTCCAGGTTACCATCTGCTCCCTGCTTCTTCTCGAACACCCACTTGCACTTGATCACCTTACGTCCAGGTGGACGCTCAGTCAGCTCCCACGTGCCGTTGTCCTGCTACGACTGCATCTCCTGCCGTACGGCTTCCGCCCAATCTGCTGCATCTAGTGCAACCATGGCCTCCTTGTATGATGTTGGTTCATCTGAATCTGCTGCAACTGTGACGTTCACCTGTTCTGGTTTCTGCGGCATTTAGAAATGGCCACGCTCACCAGGCTTGTAACGCACCCCAAGAGGTACCTGCGACCTGGTGCTGGAGCGTTAGCGGGCGGCTGGCGCGGTGCTGCTGGCACAACTGCTGCTGCTGTTGGTGCTACATCTCCTTCCTCTGCTTCTGCCAGTGATGCTGCTGTATCTGCTGCATCAGACATGGGAGAGTGGAGTGATCCTCCAACTGTCACAGTAGAGGAAGGATCGGGAGAGACTGGGTCATGAAGGATTTCTGCTCCCACTGTCTCGTCAGCTGCTGGTTCTGCTGCCTCTTCTCAGACCATGTTGGTACCAATGACGTTACTCTCGTTGAAGACAACATCCTTGGAGATGATGACGTGGCCTGTATCCCTTCGCAGAGGCGATAGGCCTTGTTTGCCACGTCGTAGCCAATCATCAATATCTGCGCACTCTTTGCATCCTATTTGTGTCGCTTCTCCTTGGGCACGTGCATGTGCGCCAGGCAGCAAAATACTCGGAGATGACCCAGCTCGGTTTCTTGCTGAACCACACCTCGTACGGCGTTATCTGCTCCAGTGCCTTAGTTGGACTACGGTTCTTGATATAGATCGCAGTGCTCACGGCTTCAGCCCTGAAGTCGTAGGTCAGCCGAGCCGCGTGTAGCTTGGAGCGTGCCGACTCCACAATGGTACGGTTGGCGTGTTCTGCTACACCGTTCTGCTGCGGCGAGTACGGCGCGGTACGCTGCGCCTTGATGCCAGGTGTTGTGAGGTAGTCGAGGAACTCCTTGCTCAGGTACTCTCCACCGCGATCGCTGCGCAGCGCCTTGATCTTCTTGCCAGTCTGGTTCTCCACCATGGCCTTGAACTCCTTGAACCTATCAAAGCACTGGTTCTTGGAAGGAAGGAAGTACACAACAGTGTAACGGCTGAAATCATCAATGAAGGTCAGGAAATACCTAGAGTCTCCAAAGCTCTGGGTCTGCATCGGTCTGCACAAGTCCGTGTTGACCAGCTCCAATACCTCTTTTGCACGCTCCCCTACTTCAGAGAACGCCTCCTGGTGCTGCTTCCCCTCCAAACAGCCGATGCACAACTGCTGCTCAAAGTAAGAGATGGTAGGCAGGTCACGCACCATCTGCTTTGCTTAAAGCTGCTGCAAGGCGCGCATGCCGATGTGGCCGTAGCGCGCATGCCAGATCTTGCCATCTCTCACCTGCACCATTTCTGCAAGACCCTGCTCACGTAAGATCTTGGTCGCCTCCAGCAGGCCGTACATGTCGCCCTGCTTCACCGGCATGGTCAACTCCTCTCCTGTATCCTGGTTGAGGATGAAGCCATAGTCATCATCGAAGACGACGCGCAGTCCTCTGTTTGTAAGAGAGAAGAGTGAGAGGAGGTTAAATGTAGCATCAAGTACATAGAGCACGCCATGGAACACTCCCACTTCAATGTCACGTGGGGTCTCCAACCACATCTCCACAATCCCAATTTCCTCAGCATACACCACCCGATCATCATCCATAACGATAGGACGGGGAGGGATGGACAGCAGCGACGTAAATCACTGCTAACGATGTTGTGACTGCTGCTGCTATTGTTGCTGCTTTTGCTACTGCTGCTGCGATGACTACTACTGCTCCTGCTCCTTCTGGTCCCTCTCGAGCTTTAAATACTCCTTTTTGTAGTATCCCTCTTTCAGGCAGTAGTGGCATTAGCCTTTCTTTTTGCCTCTCTGCTGCCCAGACTGCTACTACTGTTGCTGGTTGCGTGAGCTCGTGGCCAAAAAAGCTGCTTCACAACTGCTGCTGCCATTGTGCTTTGCTACATTACGATGCAATTCCACCTGCACCACGTGTGTACAGAGAGTTGGCTGGCACTCCAACGTCTCTCGCACCGTGTCGTAGCTGGTTGGGAGTCCCCTCAGGAAGAGGAGGATGAAGCTTGTCTCTTCTACAGGGTTACCGGCCGCTCTCAGCTCCTTCGCCAGCTCCTTTGCCCTGTCTAGGTACGCCTCCATCCCTTCACCACCCTGCATTTTCAGCGCCATCATCTTTTCCTCCAAAAGTATGAGGAATACAGGATCCTTGCTCTCATACTTCTTGCACAACGTGTCCCACCCCTCCTTTGCAATAGCCTTGTAACTTACGTACTGAAGAAGCGGGTTGGAGATGGTGTTGACAAGCAACCTGTAGGGCTGCCTTTCCTTCTTTTTCCACTCCTCATACGCCGGTGGTACAGCTATAGAAGAACCCGCATCAGCTGCACCGTTTTGCGGCGTCTTTCGCGCCACCACCTCAGCTACAGTGATGCCATTTGCCTGTGGAAGTGGAGCCGGCTCGTCGTCGCTCACCACCTCCCACAAGCCCCTCTCCTCCAAAAGGAGGCGGGTACGGATCTTCCAAAACGTGAAGTTGGGGCGTCCTTCCAGCCTCTCCAAAAGCTTGGGCTGTTATTACCACGCCTACTGCTGCCATTTTGAGCTTTGGTGATGCTCAGCGCTGTCCTTGGATGGCGGCGCTATCCATGCTTCTGCTGGTGCTTCTGCTAGAAATCTTTCTGACAGAAAATGGACTGTAGATGCCAGCAGACTAGGAATTTGGAAAAATGGAGCCCACCACTGGAAACTTCAGCTCCCAACCTTTCAAATAGACCCATAAAACAGGGTCATCAACAGGGGATTTTGAAAGTCATGACCCTTTGAAAACAGGGTATGCTTCTGCACCTAATCCAACTCAGACCAGCCAGCATGTAAATGGCGTTCCTCCTAAACAAATCCATGGAATACAAATACTTTTACACCAATGGAAAGCTTAGGAAAAATAAAAAAATTCACATGTGCCACTTTTTAAATTTGACAAAGAAACGAGAGTTATGGTCATCACAAGGCCACGGTCTTACTCACAGAGAAGAATGTAGCCGACCTCGTTTTGAGCATAACTCTCAATTTGACCGTTGGATCGTTGCAATCTTGGGCTCGTTAAAATGCTTGTCTTGCGAACGTGAAGATCTAGTAGTCGATTTCTAAACTTGGTCAAGGTTTGACCCTAATCCGTCACTTTCAAAGTGACGGCCTATGCTGGCTGAAACTGGCAGACATTGGCTCTGATACCAAATGTTGGATGTGGAGGAGAGAGGGAGCCTTGGACCAGCGAGCATGTGGGACAGAAAGGACATCTGTTGTGCTGAAGAATGGTTGTTTAATCACTCAAAATGATGGAGTACATATAGAGCTAGAGCTTGGACAAGTCAGCCCTCTCACAAGCCACACCACTTAACCATGGAGGCTAAGGCTCACACACTAGTCCACAATCTCACACAAGGGAGGAAATCATCGACGATCGGCCAGTTAGCTCCCACGTGCCATTGTCCAGCTGCGACTGTATCTCTTGCTGCACGGTTTGTACCTAATCAGCTGCATCCGGTGCAGCCATGGCCTCCTTGTATGACATTGGCTCAGCTTTGGAGCCAAGGAAGCAGTTTGGCTCCAGCGTCTCATGGCGGAGATGAGTGGGAGTATAGCAATTCCAGTTCCTATACGCGTCGACAACCAGAGCGCAATCGCACTAGCCAAGAATCCTGAGCACCATGCACGCACCAAGCATATTGACATCGCATATCACTTCATCAGGCACATGGTGTAGGAGGGTACTATCAAGCTGGAGTTTACTCCAACCAGCAGGCAGGTCGCTGATTTCTGCACCAAGCAAGTGAGCCATGAGAAACAGCATTTCTGCATGAAGGCATGTGGACTCAGCCCACTCTGACTGCAGTAAAGTGGGAGATTATTGGGAAAGGAGCCATCCGGCTCAAATTCAGGTCCACAGGAGCAAGTTCCAGGAAACTTCCAGATGCCTGCTCTGATCGTCGATCCGTCTTCATCATTTGAAAGATCAGGTGGCAAATTATCTTTAGTCCAAGTTTCAGGCCGATCCAACAGTTGGATTGGGAGATATGAATTTTCGAAGTTTCGGGGATCATGGACCGCCGATGTCTGGGTGGCCATGGGTGATGGCTCCATGCCTTAGCCTGAGAAAAGAAAAAGACAAGAGGTCTAGGGTCAAGACCTGATGGGAGAAATATCCAAAAAGGTCCTTGGTCGTAGGATTGCCTTGTCAGAGTGTGCTCACTAGGATAAAGGTACCTCTCCTTACTTTTTAGGTGAGGTGAGATCCTTGTGTGCTAGCCATGGACACATGACCATGAGAGCATTCTCTAGCTCTGTAGGCCGTGTGTGACTGGTCAGCCTGATTGTTAGGCTAATTTCCTCCCTTGTGTGAGATTGTGAACTCTAGTGTGTGAACCTTAGCCTCCATGGCTAAGTGATGTGGCTTGTGAGAGGACTGACTCGCCCATGCTCTAGCTCTATATGTACTCCATCATTTTGAGTGATTCAACAACCATTCTTCAGCACAACTGATGCCCTTTCAGTCCCACATGCTTGCTGCTCCAAGACTCCTTGTCTCCTCCAGTTCCAATAGTCTTGACCCTGGACCTCTTGCCTTTTTCTTTATTCAGGCTAAGGCATGGAGCCATCACCCATGGTCACCCAGACATCGGCGGTCCATGACCCCCAAAACTTTGAAATTTTATATCTCCCAATCCGACCGGTCGATCGGTCTGAAACTTGGACCGTAGATATTTTGCCACCTGATCCTTCCAATGGCAAAGATGGTTTGATGATCAGAGCAGGAATCTGGAAGCTGCCTGGAACTTGCTCCTGTGGACCCCAAATAGAGCCGGATGGCTCCTTTCCCAACATGTGTGATATCTTGGAGGTGGACATGCTGTGACTCATACACTGATGTCAGAAGAATCATAAGTGCCATGTCATTTTTGACACTCCATGCTTCATATCCCACATCTATTTTTGGATCTTCAACCTCTTCTCCAAGGAACATCTTCAAGTAGCCAAGCACCCTCACGACAATCTCAAATTGCCATCT
Source organism: Penium margaritaceum (assembly GCA_023375785.1). Lineage (NCBI taxonomy): Eukaryota > Viridiplantae > Streptophyta > Zygnematophyceae > Desmidiales > Peniaceae > Penium > Penium margaritaceum. The sequence continues at coordinate 190,447 of SZWC01001577.1, read as the reverse complement.
TCACTAAGGAAAACCAAACCCTGTGAACTTTGACATCCCACCATTGACCTGCTCAAGAGTGAGTATCGTGGAAGACGTCATACTGCTTCTCTACTTCTCTGCTTGTCTGCTTCGTTGAGACTGATGTAGGCGGATGTAGGTTGTTGTGTGCTAAACGTTTAGAAGGTACAGGTCAGTTGCTTACTCCTTAGCGGTTGATCACCTGCAAACAGAGAAGAACGCAGACTAGCAAACCCAGTGTGATGCCTTCGAGGGAAGAGCTTATCCTTGGCCCTTGTTCGCTAAGTGCCAGTACCCGTTGTTGGAGCTGATGGAGCAGATGGAGCAGATGGAGCAGATGGAGAAGATGGAGCAGATGGAGTTGATGGAGCTGATGCACGCTACAAGACAGAGAGGACGAGAGAGTGCATAGAAGCGTACCTTACAACTAGTCGGTATGGGCCCATAACCCTTTGTCAGCCTGCCTGAGGTGACGGTCTAGAAAACGGATTCCGACACAATGGTTCCCGCCGTCCGCTCTTGGTATTGCAACCAAGAGGTGATATCACTCTCAGAGCCAAGGTTCCACACTGAGCAGTTCATATGAATCACTTTCTTGCACTATGTCCTTAGCACCTGGTCACTTTTGCGCGAGGAGCTAACTCCTGAGGCTTAGACCAACCAATGCTTCTTTAGTGTCTGCTTCTGGTGGATAACTCTGTGAGGAGTCTCAAAGGTAAGAACTATAATCAATGACAGGGAACTGACAGGTTCTTATGGTCCTAGAGCCAGCCTCTAGCCTAGGCACGTAGTGGCTCCTTTGAGGAGCTACTTTGGGGCCAATCTGGATTGCTTCATTCCCCTTGCCTACATGGCGCTCATTGTGACTGCCAAGTGGCACCAGTTACCAGGAAGGACCTTGGAATGTTCTAAAATGTCTCTTAGAACCTTCTTGTCTCCCTTTTTGGTCACAAAGAAAATTAGTCACTGGGCTGGAATTTGACCCAATGACCTCTCGCTCCAGAGACTAACTTTGGAACGTCGAAGCTTCAAGGAGTTATCCTAGGTAGTGTTTGCTGGCTATACTATCCAGTTTAGACCAAGGGGACTTGCTCCAAAGGAGCAGTGCATGCCTTGTCTATCTGGACCAGACTTAGGAGACTTACTCCAAGGAGCACTGCATGCCTAGTCCGTCCTGTGCCTGTCCAAATGTCAGCCATGGAAAAGGAGCATATCAGATCAACATATACACCACCCCATCATCACTCAAAGTAATAAGTCAAAAGAGGATTGAAAGCAGCTGCGTAAATCACTCTTTGTGGTGCGTAAGACTCTTGGTATACCCTGAGTCCACTTCCATGCGAGACCCACTTTCTCCATCTGTGACATCTTGGATTTTGCCATAAAGAGGCGGTTGCATATCTCTTTGGCCTCGTTCATGCGACGTAAGTAGTGTACGTGTGTCTTATTCTATTGCTAGTGCTGCTGACGTTGTTGTGACTTTTGCTGCTACTGTTGTGGAAACTTCAGCTTGTGCTACTTTTGTGAGGACTACTGGTGCTTTTTCTAGTCCCTCTTGAACTTGAAACACTCTTTCTTGTAACATTCCTCTTTATGGCAATAGTGGCACTTATCTTCTCTCTTATCTCTCTACTACTCAGAGTGCTGCTGCTGCTAGTTACATGAGCCCATGTCCATAAAACCTGTTTCACTGCTACTGCCACCATTGCACTTTGCTGCATTATAATGCAGTTCCACCTACCTAATGTGTATAGATGAAGTCTAGGTCGAGAGTCGGTTGCCACTCCAACGTCCCTCATACCAAGCCCGTCTCTTCCATAGGGTTGCCGACTACTTTCATCTGCTTTCGGAGCTCCTTTGCCCTGTCCAAGTACAATTGCATCCATTCACCACCCTATATTTTCAGTGCCATCATCTTCTCCTTAAAACATATGACAAATGAAGGGTCCTTACTCTCACACTTCTTGCACAATGCGTTCCATCCCGCTTTTACAATAGCCTTGTCACTCCTATACTAAAGATACAAGTTGAAGATGGTATTGACAAGCTGCCCGTAAGCCTGCCTGTCTTTCTTCTTCGACTCCTCATTCGCTGCTACTGCAGTTGTGGATGAACTTGCATCTTCTGGTCCTTTTTGTGGTGTCTTCTATACCGCCACCTCTACTGTGGTGATACCTTTCGTGTGTGGATCTGGAACTGACTCGTCGCGACTAATCATATCCCACAAATCTCAAGGCGGGTACAGATCTTCCAAAACTTGAAGTTGGCGTATCCCTCTCGCCTCTCCAAAGGCTGGGCTGTTGTCAAGATGGCTGCTGCTGTCATTTTGAGCCTTGGTACTATCCCTGTTTTTACTGTTGCTTCTGCCAGAAATCTGTCTAACAAAAAATGGATTGTAGATGCTAGTAGACTATGAATTCCACCACTCAAAAATTCAGTTGAAAACCTTGAAGATCAATGCATAAAACAGGCCATTTTGAAATATATGCCCTCTTCAACCAAGAGTATTCGTTTGCTCCTACTCCAACTCAGATCAGCCAGCTTGTAAACGGCGTTTCTACCAAATGAATAAACTGAATGCAAATATTTTCACACCAATAGAAAGCTTAGGAAAAACACTACAATTTGCATATGAAAATTTTAAATTTGACAAAAAAAGAAGGTTATGGTTATTACAAGATGATGGTCTTAGTCATAGGGAAAAGTCACCCTGGCCAACCTTTTTTGAGGATAACTCGCAATCCACTAATGGGTCATCGTAATCTTGTACTCGTTTAAAGCTTATCTCACATACTTGAAGATCTTGTAGTGAATGAGCACATTTAGTCAAGGTTTGACCCTAATCTATCACTTTCAAAGTAATGGACACTGCTAGTTGAAACTAGCAAAACTTGGCTCTGATACAAAATGTTGGATCTAGAGGAGAGCGGGAACCTTAGAGCAGCAAACATGTGGGATTGAAAAGACATCAGTTATACTGAATAATGGTTGTAGAATAACTCAAGATGATGGAGTACATATAGAGCTCGAGCTTGGCCAAGTCACTACTCTTTCAAGTCACACTAGTTAGTCATGGAGCTAAGGTTCAGATATTAGAGTCTAAAATCTTACACAAGAGAGAAAATCTGTCTAGCAATGAGGCTGAACAGTCACACACAACCTAGAGAGCTAGATCATACTCTCATGGTTCACTATATTTAATAAGATAATCCAAAATCCCATGAGAATCACCATGTGTCCATGACTAGCACATAAGGATCTCACCTCACCTAAAAAGTAAAGAGGGGTATTTTTTTCCTTGTCTACAGACTTTGACAAGGCAATCCTAAGACCAAGGATCTTTCAGGATATTTCTCCCATCAAGTCTCAAGCTTGGACCTCTTACCTTTCTTATTTCTTAGGCTAAGGCATGGAGCTGTCATCCATAGTCACCCAAACATCGGCGGTCCATGATCTTGGAAACTTCAAAAATTCATATATACTAATCCGACTATTGTTTCAGCCGGAAACTTTGACCATAGACAACTTACGTCCTGATTCTTTCTAATGGTGAGATCAGATGGACGATCGAAACAGTCATCTAGTTATATTGCATATTGCAGCTACCCGAGACATCGATATGATGAATGCAGCTCACGAAAACTATGGCCAAGACGAGTAGAGAGAGAAGATATCTCACAGCAAATGGGCAGAGGTACGAGGTGGAATTTGTTGACCTGATATTTGGACAGGTACAGGACGGACTATGCATGTAATGCTCACTTGGAATAAGTTCCTTAAGTCTAGTCCTGATATACAAGGCATGCACTACTCCTTTTGATTTAGTCCCCTAAGTCAAGTGTAGATAGACAAGGTCTGCACTACTCCTTTGTGTTGGATCTTGAGGAAAGAGAGAGCCTTGGAGCACCAGGCATATGGGACTAAAAGGGCATCTCTTGTACTAAAGAATGGTTGTTGAATCACTAAAAATAATGGATTACATATAGAGCTAGAGCTTGGACAAGTCAGTCCTCTCACAAGCCACACTACATAGTCATGGAGACTAAGGCCCATGTTGGATCTGGAGAAGAGATGGAGCCTTGGAGCAGCGAGTATGTGGGACTAAAAGGACATTAGTTGTGCTGAAGAATGGTTGTTGAATCACTCAAAATGATGGAGCACATGTAGAGCTAGAGCTTGGGTAAGTCAGTCCTCTCCAAAGCCACACCACATAGCCATGAAGGCTAAGGCTCACACACTAGAGTCCATAATCTCACACAAGGGAGGAAATCAGTCTAGCAATCAGGCAGGCCACTCACACACGACCTATAGGGCTAGAGAATGCGATCATAGTACACTCCTAATGGTCACATAACCCATTATCTCACAGAGAATCGCCATGTGTCCATAAACAACGCACAAGGCTCTCACCTCTCCTAAACAGTAAGGACAGGTACCTTTTTTCCTAGTCAGGACACTCTGACAAGGCAATCCCAAGACCAAGGACAAGAGGTATTTACCTTGGACCTCTTCCCCTTTTTTCTTTTCTCAGGCTGAGACATGAAGCCATTCTCCATGGTCCATGATCTTGGAAACTAAAAAAATCAATAGCTCTCAATTCACTCGTTGGATCGGCCTAAAACTTGGACCTGTTGGGAAAAGGAGCCATCCGGCTCTGTTTCAGGTCCACATGAGCAAGATTCCAGGAAACTTCCAGATGCCTGCTCCGATCGTCGATCCGTATTCACCATTGGAAAGATCAGGTGGCAAATTATCTACGGTCCAAGTTTCAGGCCGATCCAACAGTCGGATTGGGAGATATGAATTTTCAAAGTTTCAGGGGGTCATGGACCGCCGAGGTCTGGGTGGCCATGGGCAATGGCTCCATGCCTTAGCCTGAGAAAAGAAAAAAGGCAAGAGGTCCAGGGTCAAGACCTGATGGGAGAAATATCCAAAAAGGTCCTTGGTCTTAGGATTGCCTTGTCAGAGTGTGCTGACTAGGATAAAGCTACCTCACCTTACTTTTTAGGTGAGGTGAGATCCTTGTGTGCTAGCCATGGACACATGGCGATTCTCCATGGGTTTGTGGGTGATGTTACCACTAGGAGTGTGCCATGAGAGCATTCTCTAGCTCTCTAGGTTGTGTGTGACTGGTCAGCCTGATTGTTGTTTGAGATTGTGGACTCTAGTGTGTGAGCCTTAGCCTCCATGGCTAAGTGGTGTGGCTTGTGAAAGGGCTGAATTGCCCAAGCTCTAGCTCTATATGTACTCCATCATTTTGAGCGATTCAACAACCATTCTTCAGCACAACTGATGCCCTTTCAGTCCCACATGCTCGCTGCTCCAAGACTCCCTCTCTCCTCCAGATCCAACATTTGTTATCAAAGCCAGATTCTGCCAGATTCAGCCAGCACAGGCCGTCAGTTTGAGAGTGACAGGTTAGGGTCAAAACTTGACCAAATTTGAAAATCAACCACTTGATCTTCAAGTTAGCGAGACAAGCTTTCCAACGAGCCCAAGATCGCGAAGATCCAACGGTCGGATTGAGAGTTATGTTCAAAACGAGGTCGGCCAGGGCTTCACTGTTCTCTATGAGTAAGACTGTCGCCTTGTGATGACCATAACTCTCTCATTTCTTTGTCAAATTTAAAAATTGGAACATGATAATTGTAGTATTTTTCCTCAGCTTTCGATTGGTGCAAAAATATTTGCATTCCATTGATTCGTTTGGGAGAAACCCCGTTTACAAGCTGACTGGTCTGAGTTGGAGTAGGAGCAGAAGCACACCCTGTTTTCAAGAGGGCATATCTTTCAAAATCCCCTGTTGATGACCCTGTTTTATGGGTCGATCTGAAAGGTTTTGAGCTGCATTTTCTAGGGTTGGGCTCATTTTTTCCAAATTCCCAGTCTGCTGGCATCTACAGTCCATTTTTGTCAGACAGATTTCTGGCAGAAGCAGCAGCAGAAGCAGGGGTAGCGCCGCCACCCAAGGGCAGCGTTGAGCATCACCAGAGCTCAAAATGGCAGCAGCAGGCGTGCTAACAGCAGCCCAGCCCTTGGAGAGGCTGGAAGGACGCGCCAACTTCACGTTTTGGAAGATCCGTACCCGCCTCCTTTTGGAGGAGAGGGGCTTGTGGGAGGTGGTGAGCGGCGACGAGCGCGCTCCGCCTCCACAGGCAAAAGGCATCACCGTAGCTGAGGTGGTGGCGGGGAAGACTCCGCAGAAAGGTGCAGCAGATGCAAGTTCATCTACAACTGTAGCGGCGGCGTATGAGGAGTGGAAGAAGGACAGGCAGGCCTACAGGTTGCTTGTCAACACCATCTCTAACTCGCATTTTCAGTACGTGAGTGACAAGGCTACTGCAAAGGAGGGGTGGGACACGTTGTGCAAGAAGTATGAGAGCAAGGATTGTGCATTCCTCATGCTTTTGGAGGAAAAGATGATGGCGCTGAAAATGCAGGGTAGTGAAGGGATGGAGGCGTACCTGGACAGGGCAAAGGTGCTGGCGAAGCAGCTGAGATCGGCCGGCAATCCTGTGGAAGAGACGCGCTTCATCCTCCTCTTGCTGAGGGGACTCCCAACCAGCTACGACACGGTGCGAGAGACGCTGGAGTGCCAGCCAACTCTCGACCTCGACTTCATCTGCACACACCTGGTGCAGGTGGAACTGCGTCGCAATGCGGCAAAACGCAATGGCGGCAACAGCAGCAGTGAAGCAGCTTTCATGGCGATGGGCTCACGCAACCAGCAGCAGCAGTAGTCCGGGCAGCAGAGAGGCAAGAAGAAGGACAAGTGCCATTATTGCCAGAAAGAGGGGCACTAGAAGAAAGAGTGCTTCAAGTTGAAGAGGGACCAGAAGGAGCAGCAGCAGCAGTAGCAAAAGCAGCAATCTCCACAGCAACTGCAGCAGCAGTCACAGCAACGTCAGCAGCACCAGCAGCAGCAGCAGCAGAACCAGACCGGCGTGCGCCATTTTGGCAACATGAACGTGGCCAAGGAGGTGCGCGACCGCCTCTTCATGGCGATGTCTGACATGTCGCAGGAGGAGAAGGCGGATCTGGCGTGGTACAAAGACTCTGGGTGTACCAAGAGTCTGACGCACTACAAGGAGTGGTTTACGCAGTTGCTGTCCATCCCTCCCCGTCCTATCGCTTTGGGTGATGATCGGGTGGTGTATGCTGAAGGGATTGGGATTGTGGAGATGTGGTTGGAGACCCCGCGTAGCTTTGAAGTGGGAGTGTTCCATGTCGTGCTGTACGTACCTAATGCTGCATTCAACCTCCTCTCAGTCTCCTCTCTTACAAACACAAGACTTCGCGTCGTCTTCGATGATGACTATGGCTACATCCTCAACAAGGATACAAGAGAGGAGTTGGCCAGGTCGGTGAAGGAGGGCGACATGTACCGCCTGCTGGGGGCGACCAAGATCCCGCGTGAGCAGAGTCTTGCAGCAGTGGTGCAGGCGACAAATGGTGAGATCTGGCATGCGCGCTACGGCCACATCGGCATGCGCGCCTTGCAGCAGCTTCAAGCAAAGCAGATGGTACGTGACCTATCTACCATCTCTAATTTTGAACAGCAGTTGTGAATCGGCTATTTGGAGGGGAAGCAGCACCAGGAGGCGTTCTCTGGAGCAAGGGAGCGTGCGAAGGAGGTGTTGGAGCTGGTCCACACGGACCTGTGTGGACCGATGCAGACCCAGAGCTTTGGAGACTCTAGGTATTTCCTGACCTTCATTGATGATTTCAGCCATTACACTGCTGTGTACTTCCTTCCTTCCAAGGACCAGTGCTTTGACAGGTTCAAGGAGTTCAAGGCCATGGTGGAGAACCAGACTGGCAAGAAGATCAAGGCGCTATGCAGCGATCGCGGTGGAGAGTACCTGAGCAAGGAGTTCCAGGACTACCTCGCATCAGCTGGCATCAAGGCGCAGCGTACCACGCCGTACTCGCCGTAGCAGAACGGTGTAGCAGAACGCGCCAACCGTACCATTGTGGAGTCGGCGCGCTCCATGCTGCACGCGGCTCGGCTGACCTACGACTTCTAGGCTGAGGCCGTGAGCATTGCAGTCTACATCAAGAACCGCAGTCCAACTAAGGCACTGGAGCAGATGACGCCGTACGAGGCGTGGTTCGGCAAGAAACCGAGCGTGGGTCATCTCCGAGCATTTGGCAGCCTGGCGCACATGCACGTACGTAAGGAGAAGCGGCAGAAATGGGACGCAAAGAGTGCGCAGATGCTGATGATTGGCTACGACGTGGCAAGCAAGGCCTATCGCCTCTATGAGAGGGATACAGGCCACGTCATCATCTCCAGGGATGTCGTCTTCAACGAGAGCAATGTAATCGGCACTAACATTGTCTGTGAAGAGGCAGCAGAACCAGCAGTTTACGAGACAGTGGGAGCAGAAATCTTTCCTGACCAACTGTCTCCCGATCCTTCCTCTACTGTGACAGTGGGAGAATCACTCTACTCTCCCATGTCTGATGCAGCAGATACAGCAGTCTCACCGGCAGAAGCAGAGGAGGAAGATGTAGCACCACCAGTAGCAGCAGTTGTGCCAGCAGCACCGTGCCAGCCGCCCGCTAACGCTCCAGCACCAGGTCGCAGGTACCCTCTTAGGGTGCGTTACAAGCCTGGTGAGCGCGGCNTGAGCGTCCACCTGGGCGTAAGGTGATCAAGTGCAAGTGGGTGTTCAAGAAGAAGCGGGGAGCAGATGGTAACCTGGAAAAGTACAAGGCGAGGCTGGTCGCCAAGGGCTACTCGTAGTAGGAGGGCATTGACTATACAAAAACGTTTGCCCCTGTTGCAAAGTTTGCCTCTGTGCGCACGCTCCTCTCTTATGCAACAGCTGAGGATTTGGAGGTTCACCACATGGATGTCAAGACGGCATTCTTGAATGGTGACTTGGAGGAGGAGATCTACATGGAGCAGCCGGAGGGGTTCGTCATGGATGGCCAGGAGCACCTGGTTTGCAAGTTGCAGAAGTCGCTGTATGGCCTCAAGCAAGCGTCGCGTGCTTGGAACCAGAAGTTGCAGTGCATGGGGTTTGAGCGCAGCGAGTATGACTACAGCGTGTATCGCTGGCAGCATGAGCATGAGATCCTCATCATCATTGTGTATGTGGATGACATGCTCCCCCTTTCCAACAGCATGTCAGCACTGCACGAGTTCAAGGAGGCGATGCAGGAGCGCTTCCAGATGTGTGATCTCGGGGAGGCGTCATACTTCCTCGGCATCCAGATCATGCGTGACCGCAAATCACGCTCTCTCTCGCTACAACAGAGTCGCTACATCAAGGACATCCTGCAGCGGTTCGGCATGGCAGAGGCCAAACCCATCGGCACGCCGCTGGAGACGCGGCAGTACCTCGTGAGCTTCAGTGGAGAAGCAGATGCAGCTGAGTGGCAGAAGTACCAGAGCGCCGTCGGCAGTCTTATGTACCTGATGGTGGCAACCAGGCCTGACCTCGCACAGGCTGTGAGCGCTGTGAACCAGCACATGGTGAATCCCAGACCTGAGCACCAGAAGGTAGTGAAGTGGATCTTCCGCTACTTTGCTGGAACCATCAACGTCGGCATCACCTACAACGGCAACGACAATAGCATCATCGGCTATACAGATGCAGATTGGGCGTCAAATCCTGAGACCAACAAGTCCATCTCTGGACATGTGTTTCTCATGAATGGAGGTGCCATCAGCTGGTGCAGCAAGCGACAGGTGGTCGTGGCCACCTCGAGCACAGAAGCTGAGTACGTCTCTCTCAACTTTGGAGCCAAGGAAGCAGTTTGGCTCCAGCGTCTCATGGCAGAGATGAGTGGGAGTGTAGCAGTTCTAGTTCCTGTGCGCGTCGACAACCAGAGCGCAATCGCACTCGCCAAGAATCCTGAGCACCATGCACGTACCAAGCACATTGACATCGCATATCACTTCATCAGGCACATGGTGCAGGAGGGTGCTATCAAGCTGGAGTTTACTCCAACCAGCAGGCAGGTCGCTGATTTCTGTACTAAGCCAGTGATCCGTGAGAAGCAGCACTTCTGCATGAAGTGCACTTCTGCATGAACGGGTCAAGAAGTGCTGCTTCTCACGGGTCACTGGCAAGGTGCAGAAATCAGCGACCTGCGTGCTGGTTGGAGTAAACTCCAGCTTGATAGCACCCTCCTGCACCATGTGCCTGATGAAGTGATATGCGATGTCAATGTGCTTGGTGCGTGCATGGTACCCACGATTCTTGGCGAGTGTGATTGCGCTCAGGTTGTCGACGCGCACAGGAAATGGAACTGCTACACTCCCACTCATCTCCTCCATGAGACGCTGGAGCCAAACTGCTTCCTTGGGTCCAAAGCTGAGAGAGACGTACTCAGCTTTTGTGCTCGAGGTAGCCACGACCACCTGTCGCTTGCTGCACCAGCTGATGGCACCTCCATTCATGAGAAACACATGTCCAGAGATGGACTTGCGGGTCTCACGATTTGAAGCCCAATCTGCATCTGTGTAGCCGATGATGCTGTTGTCGTTGCCGTTGTAGGTGATGCCGACGTTGATGGTTCCAGCAAGGTAGCCGAAGATCCGCTTCACTGCCTTCTGGTGCTCAGGTCCGGGATTCGCTATGTGCTGGCTCACAGTGCTCACAGCCTGTGCGAGGTCAGGCCTGGTTGCCACCATCAGGTACATAAGACTGCCGACGGCGCTCTGGTACTTCTGCCGCTCAACTGCATCTGCTTCTCCACTGAAGCTAACGAGGTACTGCCGCGTCTCCAGCGGCGTGCCGATGGGTTTGGCCTCTGCCATGTCGAACCGCTGCAGGACGTCCTTGATGTAGCGAATCTGCTGTAGCGAGAGAGAGCGTGATTTGCGGTCACGCATGATCTGGATGCCGAGGAAGTATGACGCCTCCCCGAGATCAGACATGTGGAAGCGCTCCTGCATTGCCTCCTTGAACTCCTGCAGTGCTGACATGCTGTTGGAAAGGAGGAGCATGTCATCCACATACACAATGATGATGAGGATCTCATGCTCATGCTGCCAGCGATACACGCTGTAGTCACACTCGCTGNGCACAGAGGCAAACTTTGCAACAGGGGCAAAAGTTTCTGTGTAGTCGATGCCCTCCTGCTGCGAGTAGCCCTTGGCGACCAGCCTCGCCTTGTACTTTTCCAGGTTACCATCTGCTCCCCGCTTCTTCTTGAACACCTACTTGCACTTGATCACCTTACGCCCAGGTGGACGGTCAGTCAGCTCCCACGTGCCGTTGTCCAGCTGCGACTGTATCTCCTGCTGCACGGCTTGCGCCCAATCTCCTGCATCCGGTGCAGCCATGGCCTCCTTGTATGACGCTGGCTCATCTGAATCTGCTACAACTGCGACGTTCATCTGTTCTGGTTTCTGCAGCATCCAGAAATGGCCGCGCTCACCAGGCTTGTAACGCACCCTAAGAGGGTACCTGCGACCTGGTGCTGGAGCGTTAGCGGGCGGCAGGCACGGTGCTGCTGGCACAACTGCTACTGCTGGTGGTGCTACATCTTCCTCCTCTGCTTTTGCCGGTGAGGCTGCTGTATCTGCTGCATCGGACATGGGAGAGTAGAGTGATTCTCCCACTGTCACAGTAGAGGAAGGATCGGGAGAGAGTGGGTTAGGAAGGATTTCTGCTCCCACTGTCTCGTCAGCTGCTGGTTCTGCTGCCTCTTCACAGACAATGTTGGTACCGATGACGTTGCTCTCGTTGAAGACGACCTCCCTGGAGATGATGACGTGGCCTGTATCCCTCTCATAGAGGCGATAGGCCTTGCTTGCCACGTCGTAGCCAATCATCTGCATCTGTGCACTCTTTGCGTCCCATTTCTGCCGCTTCTCCTTGGGCACGTGCATGTGCGCCAGGCTGCTAAATGCTCGGAGATGACCCACGCTCGCTTTCTTGCCGAACCACGCCTCGTACGGCGTCATCTGCTCGAGCGCCTTAGTTGGACTGCGGTTCTTGATGTAGACTGCAGTGCTCACGACCTCAGCCCAGAAGTCGTAGGTCAGCCGAGCCGCGTGCAGCATGGAGCGCGCCGACTCCACAATGGTACGGTTGGCGCATTCTGCTACACCGTTCTGCTGCGGCGAGTACGGCGCAGTACGCTGTGCCTTGATGCCAGCTTCTGCGAGGTAGTCCTGGAACTCCTTGCTCAGGTACTCTCCACCGCGATCGCTGCGCAGCGCCTTGATCTTCTTGCCAGTCTGGTTCTCCACCATGGCCTTGAACTCCTCTCCTGTATCCTTGTTGAGGATGTAGCCATAGTCATCAGCGAAGACGACGCGCAGTCATGTGTTTGCAAGAGAGGAGACTGAGAGGAGGTTGAATGCAGCATTAGGTACGTACAGCACGCCATGGAACACTCCCACTTCAATGCCACGCGGGGTCTCCAACCACATCTCCATAATCCCAATCCCTTCAGCATACACTACCCGATTATCACCCAAAGCGATAGGACGGGGAGGGATGGACAGCAACTGCGTAAACCACTCCCTGTGGTGCGTCAGACTCTTGGTACACCGAGAGTCTTTGTACCACGCCAGATCTGCCTTCTCCTCCTGCGACATGTCAGACTTCGCCATGGAGAGGCGGTCGCGCACCTCCTTGGCCACGTTCATGTTGCCAAAATGGCGCACGCCGGTCTGGTTCTGCTACTGCTGGTGCTGGTGCTGCTGACGTTGCTGTGATTGCTGTTGCTGTTGCTGTGGAGATTGCTGCTTTTGCTGCTGCTGCTGCTGCTCCTTCTGGTCCCTCTTGAATTTGAAGCACTCTTTCTTGTAGTGCCCCTCCTTCTGGCAATAATGGCACTTGCCCTTCTTCTTGCCTCTCTGCTGCCCGGACTGCTGCTGCTGCTGGTTGCGTGAGCCCATCGCCATGAAAGCTGCTTCACTGCTGCTGTTGCCGCCATTGCGTTTTGCGGCATTGCGACGCAGTTCCACCTACACCAGGTGTGTGCAGATGAAGTCAAGGTCGAGAGTTGGCTGGCACTCTAGCGTCTCTCGCACCGTGTCGTAGCTGGTTGGGAGTCCCCTCAGCAAGCGCGTCTCTTCCACAGGGTTGCCAGCCGCTCTCAGCTGCTTCGCCAGCTCCTTTGCCCTGTCCAGGTACGCCTCCATCCCTTCACCACCCTGCATTTTAAGCGCCATCATCTTTTCCTCCAAAAGCATGAGGAATGCAGGATCCTTGCTCTCATACTTCTTGCACAACGTGTCCCACTCCTCCTTTGCAGTAGCCTTGTCACTCACGTACTGAAGATGCAGGTTGGAGATGGTGTTGACAAGCAACCTGTAGGCCTGCCTGTCCTTCTTCTTCCACTCCTCATACGCCGCCGCTGCAGTTGTAGATGAACTTGCATCTGCTGCACCTTTCTGCGGCGTCTTCCCCGCCACCACCTGAGCTGCGGTGATGCCTTTTGCCTGTGGAGGCGGAGTGTGCTCGTCGCCGCTCACCACCTCCCACAAGCCCCTCTCCTCCAAAAGGAGGCGGGTACGGATCTTCCAAAACGTGAAGTTGGCGCGTCCTTCCAGCCTCTCCAAGGGCTGGGCTGCTGTTACCAGGCCTGCTACTGCCATTTTGAGCTTTGGTGATGCTCAACGCTGCCCTTGGGTGGCGGCGCTACCCCTGCTTCTGCTGCTGTTTCTGCCAGTAATCTGTCTGACAGAAAATGGACTGTAGATGGCAGCAGACTGGGAATTTGGAAAAACTGAGCCCACCACTAGGAAATTCAGCTCAAAACCTTTCAGGTCGATCCATAAAACAGGGTCATCAATGGGACATTTTGAAAGATATGCCCTTTTGAAAACAGGGTATGCTTCTGCTCTTACTCCAACTCAGACCAGCCAGCTTGTAAACGGCGTTTCTCCCAAACGAGTCCATGGAATGCAAATATGTTTGCACCAATGGAAAGCTTAGGTAAAATAATACAATTCGCATGTGCCATTTTTTAAGTTTGACAAAGAAACGAGAGAGTTATGGTCATCACAAGGCGACAGTCTTACTCATAGAGAAGAGTGTAGTCCTGGCCGACCTTGTTTTGAGCATAACTCTCAATCCGACTGTTGGATCTTCGTGATCGTGGGCTCTTTGGAAACCTTGTCTCCCGAACTTGAAGATCTTGTGGTTGATTGTCAAATTTGGTCAAGGTTTGACCCTAACCCGTCACTATCAAACTGACGGCCTGTGCTGGCTGAATCTGGCAGAATCTGGCTCTGATACCAAATATTGGATCTGGAGGAGAGAGGGAGTCTTGGAGCAGCGAGCATGTGGGACTGAAAGGGCATCAGTTGTGCTGAAGAATGGTTGTTGAATCACTCAGAATGATGGAGTACATATAGAGCTAGAGCTTGAGCAAGTCAGCCCTCTCACAAGCCACACCACTTAGCCATGGAGGCTAAGGCTCACACACTAGAGTCCACAATCTCACACAAGAGAGGAAATCAGCCCAAAAATCAGGCTGACCAGTCACACACGACCTAGAGAGCTAGAGAATGCTCTCATGGCACACTCCTAGTGGTCGCATCACCCACAAACCCATGGAGAATCGCCATGTGTCCATGGCTAGCACACAAGGATCTCAACTCACCTAAAAAGTAAGGAGAGGTACCTTTATCCTAGTTAGCACACTCTGACAAGGCAATCCTAAGACCAAGGACCTTTTTGGATATTTCTCCCATCAAGCTCCTGTGGACCTGAAACAGAGCCGGACGGCTCCTTTCCCAACAAAGACCTGATGGGAGAAATATCCAAAAAGGTCCTTGGTCTTAGGATTGCCTTGTCAGAGTGTGCTGACTAGGATAAAGGTACCTCACCTTACTTTTTAGGTGAGGTGAGATCCTTGTGTGCTAGCCATGGACACATGGCGATTCTCCATGGGTTTGTGGGTGATGTGACCACTAGGAGTGTGCCATGAGAGCATTCTCTAGCTCTCTAGGTCGTGTGTGACTGGTCAGCCTGATTGTTGGGCTGATTTCCTCTGTTGTGTGAGATTGTGGACTCTAGTGTGTGAGCCTTAGCCTCCATGGCTAAGTGGTGTGGCTTGTGAGAGGGCTGACTTGCCCAAGCTCTAGCTCTATATGTACTCCATTTGAGTGATTCAACAACCATTCTTCAGCAAAACTGATGCCCTTTCAGTCCCACATGCTCGCTGCTCCAAGACTCCCTCTCTCCTCCAGATCCAACAGGACCGTAGACAAATTGCCACCTAATCTTTGCAATGGTGAAGTCAAATTGAAAATCGGAGTAGGTATCTGATAGTTTCGTGGAACTTGCTGTTGTGGACCTGAAATTAAGCGAGATGGCTCCTTTGCAAACAATCTCCCACTTTGTCGTAGATAGAGTGGGCTGAGTCCACATGCCTTGCTGTAGAACTGCTGTTTTCACGAGTCACTGGCGTGGTGCAGAAATCAGCAACATTTTTGCTGGTTGGAGTAAATTCCAGCTTGATAGCACCCTCATGCACCATGTGCCCAATGAAGTGATATAAGATGTCAATGTGCTTGATATGTGCATGGTGCTTAGGATTCTTGGCGAGTACAATTACACTCTAGTTGTCGACGCGCATGGAAACCGGAACTGCTACACTCCCACTCATCTCCGCCATGAGACGCTGGAGCCCAACTGCTTCCTCAACTCCAAAACTGAAAGATACGTACTCAGCTTCCGTGCTTGAGGTAGCCACAACCAACAGGCGCTTGCAGCACCAAGTGATGACCCCGTCATTCATGAGGAACACATGTCTTGAGATGGACTTGCGGTCCTCGAGATTTGAAATCCAATATTCGTTTGTGTAGTTGATGATGTTATTGTGATTGCGGTTGTAGGTGATATTGATGTTGATGGTTCCAGCAAGGTAGCAAAAGATGCGCTTCACTACCTTCTGGTGCTCAGGTCTGGGATTAGCCATGTTTTGGCTCATAATGATCATAGTGTGTGCGAGGTCTGGCCTGGTTACCACCATCAGGTACATAAGACTGCCGACGGCACTCTGGTACTTCTCCCGCTTAGTTGCATCTACTTCTATGCTTAAGCTCACGAGATACTGCCGCGTCTCCTCCAGTGAACCGATGGATTAAGCCTTTGCCATGCCGAACTGCTACAAGACGTCCTTGATATAGCGACTCTGCTGCAGCAAGAGAGAGCATGATTTGCGGTCACTCATGATATGGATGCAGAGGAAGTATGACGCCTCCTCGAGATCGGACATCTGGAAGTGCTCCTGCATGGCTTCCTTGAACTCCTATAGTGCGGACATGCTCTTGGAAAAGAGGAGCATATCATCCACATAAACAATGATCATTAGGATCTCATACACATGCTGCCAGCGATAGATGCCATAGTCACACTGGCTACGCTCAACGACCATGTATTACAGCTATTGGATCTGGAGGAAAGAGGGAGCCTTAGAGCAGCGAGCATGTTGTACTGAAAAGGCATCACTTGTCCTGAAGAATGCTTGTTGAACTACTCAAAATGATGGAGTACATATAGAGCTAGAGCTTGGGCAAGTCAGCCCTCTCACAAGCCACACCACTTAGCCATGGAGGCTAAGGCTCATACACTAGAGTCCACAATCTCACACAAGGGAGGAAATCAGCCTAACAATCAGGCTGACCAGTCACACACGACCTAGAGAGCTAGAGAATGCTCTCATGACACACTCCAAGTGGTCACATCACCCACAAACCCATGGAGAATCGCCATGTGTCCATGGCTAGCACACAAGGATCTCACCTCACCTAAAAAGTAAGGTGAGGTACCTTTATCCTAGTCAGCACACTCTGACAAGGCAATCCTAAGACCAAGGACCTTTTTGGATATTTCTCCCATCAGGTCTTGACCCTGGACCTCTTGCCTTTTTCTTTTCTCAGGCTAAGGCATGGAGCCATC